>VXAZ01007802.1:1543788-1629326 GCA_013399875.1 Gymnorhina tibicen
TAGCCCCGGCGGGGCCGCTCCTCGTCCTATTCACCCCACCGGCCTTCCCCAGCCGAGCGCTGCCCGCAGCCGATTGGCGGGACCGAACCCGCTCGTCCAATGGCGGCGCCGCTCGCCTCAGAGCGCCCGGGACGGGGCGGGGCAGCGCCGGCCCCTCTCCCGTGGAGCACGGGCGCGCCTCGGCGAGACGGCCAATCAGCGCGCGGCTTACATGCGCCGCGTGGGGGGGCCGGCAGAGAACGGCGCTGCCATTGGCTGAGCGCGGCGCGGGGAGCGGTTTGAATCGGCGGCGGCGGGCGCGGAGCGCGGCCGGGGGGCCCGGGACACTCCCGGAACACTCCCGGGACACCCCCGGGGACACCCCCACAGGTGCGTGCAGGTGTGTGTGGGTGTGAGAGAGAGAGAGGAGTCCCCGCTCTCGGTGCGGGGTCCCGGGTGAGCGGGGCTGGGGTGTTACCGATCACCGGTCAGGGAACAGGGCCGCCCCCGGCATCCTTCCGTGGCTTCTTCGTGTCTTTTGTCACCGTTCTCCCCAAGTGTCGTTTTCCCCAAATTCAGTACTTGTCACCTCAGGATAAAGAAAAACTGAATATTCGTTTAAATTTATTTTTGTATATTAATAGGTATAACGTTTCTATTTAGTTTATAATATTTCTAATTGCTTCCTTATTTAGGTGTGTGTCTATAATATTATTTATATTTGTATGTATGTATTTAATTAATTCATATTTTTATTATAATAGCTATTTATTAAGGCTATCTATGATATAAATAGAAAAGGGAAAAAGACGCTCATATAAAATGGTGCTTTCTGCATTCACTACTCGTGCACAAACACATCCCCATGGATCATATTAAATTAAGGATCTATTTTTTATCACTGGTATGTGATAATTCCACCGAGGCAGCTGTGAGTAACCTCTGACTGGATTTCTGAGGTGCAGCCCGTGTTATTCTCTTTGGTGGCAGCTCTGTCCCAATGTATAATTTGGTTTATCTCTCTACATTCATTTAAAATGTGTCTTTTTCACCAGTAATGGCAAGGTATAAGAAATGCAAACGAAAACGAAGAGCCCGAGCACATTTTCGACTGGAAAAAAAGAGAAATGCTGCAGTCCCCCAGGGCTCAGTTTGTCCCTCTCCACGGTAAGAAGCTCAGCTTGAACTTTGCCTTCTCACTCCATCCCTGGGTTTGCTGTTTGCTCCCAATGGCTCGTGGCAAAGAGGGAAGGATTCGTGCCAAGTAGACGTGGCACTTCATATCTCTTGGTCCTATTCAGTGGGAGGTTGGACATGATGACCTTGGAGGTCTTAATGTTTCTATGATTAATAACCAGGAAAAGCAATTTGAATTAGAAAGTATTTCAAATAGGATTTCCCCCCCTCCTCTATTGAAATGTATCTTGGCCTTTCCAGGTTTCCGTGATCACATTTACTCTGTTGTTACCTGCTGGTGCCTACCTGTAGTTTCCAGATGATGGGTCACAGTTAACTTTTTCAGAGGCCAAGATGATAAATAAAATTCTGGTCTCATTCTGAAATGTTCTGTTTCAGGTCACCAGCTCATCTCCCTCTGAACACATCACCTGTCCCAAGGTGCTCCCTCTGGCCTTTAGCCTTGCCCAGTGTAAAAAATGTGGTCAAACCCTTGACAACAGCAGCATCATTTCTGTACTGGTGGTGCCAGAGCAGGGTTGCACAGGTATATCCTTCCTCTGATATCAGATTTTTCTGTTTTAAACAAGGATTAATGCTGTTTACTGAGTGGGAAATACGTCATTGTACCAATTTGTTTTGTTCTGTTAGTACCCCTCCTGAAAATCAGATTGATCTTCAGAAACATCTGAAGAAAGTCAATACACAAAAACACATAATCTGCTTTCTTTTTATGCTTAGAGCTTTAAGGTGGTTAAAGACACCATATTTCCATCACAAGTCTACTTACGGGAGCTAAATACGTTCAGGGAGAAGCTGGAGAAGTTGGAAAGTGAATTTTCCCAGCTACAAGGAGCACTCCAGGTCCGTCTCAGTCCAGCTGTGGTAGGGTGGTGTTTGCCTGTGTGTGAATGTAAGGAACTGTGGTCAGTGCAGGTACACTGAAATCTGAACAGCTCCTCAGGGGCATTCTCTGCACTCAGAGCTGCTAAACTGCTGCTACCTCAGAGCAGCAGGGACCTGTTTATATCCTTATAGCTCAACCTTAGCCAGCACCTTTGTTGTCTGAAATCCCACCTACTTTTGCCGGTGGATTTAATGTTCTCTTTATTTATTTGTGTCGCTTTCAGATGAATGGAGTGGCAGCTTTGTCTTCAGAAAGTTCTCTTTGCCAAAGGTGTCATAAGCCAGTCCTGGGTGCTCCTGTGGGGACACAAGTGGATCCACCACCATCAGCATCCGTGCCTGTGTCCATCCCCCCTCCTCCCCCTCTTCCTCCTCCTCCTCCTCCTCCACCGCCGCCACTGCCCCCACCAAAACTGCCTCCAGCACCTCTCCTCCTCCAAAGGGGCACAGCCTCCAAACCACTGCTGGTAGGGAATCAGAAAGTTCCTCTATTTTTGATTTCATGTCTGCATTCTTTTTGGACCTGGATTCATCGGGAATGAGCCTCTCCGTGAGTGCTCAGTCGCTTTCCCTTCCTAATTTCCCTTCCTAATTTCCCTTCCAAACCCCTCTGCTTTCAGGCACCACCAGTGAAAAAGGATGGGCCCATGCACATCACCCTCAAAGACCTCCTGAATGTTAAACTGAAGAAGACAAACAGCAACCTGAGAATGGACAAGGTGAACTGCAGGACACAGGGATGAATAGGTGGTGGTGTATCAAGGGAAAGTCCACCCTGGAACTGCTGTATTTCCTGCAAAATTGATTCTCATCCAAACACCCGGTGATCAGTTTCAAGTAACCATTCTAATTCTGCACCTAGGCTTTGGAAGGGAAGAAATAAAGTGACGAACTCCAGTCTCACCTGGCACCCAGGACAGCTCTAATTTTACATTAAGGGCATGGAGCTTTCATGTAGCTTTGCATGTTATCAGTAGATTTTGGACTTTATTTTGCCCAGCTGGAATTTTGTTTGCAGAAGTGTTTAGGGTTTTTTTTCTAAATAAATATATTTTTATCCAAGGCACATTCAAATCTTAATAATTCAAAAAAAGCATAGAAGCCATAAACCACAAAAATCTTTCAGAGTATAAGTATTAAATGGATTTCAGGGTAGTGAGACCTTCTGAAGTTTTATTTGGGGTAACATTTCTTTCCTTGCTTTAGGAACAATCACCAGTGAAGCCACGCAGGGCATTAATTACAGTCAGAGATCTACAGAGTGTTAGTCTGAGACCTAAATCCAAGCCATCAGCTCATGCTACAAAATCTTTAATGTAAGATGCTTCCTTCCTTATTTTGATATTAGATTTTTCTGTTTTAAACAGTGATTAACATCATTTACTGAGTGGAAAACATTTCATTGTACCAATTTATTTTGTTCTCTTAGTACCTCCCCTAAAAATCCGATTGATCTTCGGAAACATCTGAAGAAAGTCGATATACAAAGGTCTGTTCCTTTCTGTTGTCTTGAATTCTATTTTTCTAATCTAGAAAAAATAGAGAACCAATCAAACTCATCATAATTCCCCTTTCAGAATTGCTGATGGCACTCCTCTAAATAGCAAAGAAAACACTGAATGTGGCTCTGGGCTGACGCCAATAATGACACAGGCACTACGGCGCAAATTTCAGGCAAGTCACTCTGCTTCTCTTCTTGAAACCATAAGGTGGCTTTAAAATCCACAGAATTCCGTGCTGATTTAAGGACACTGCAGAACGGACATTCCAGCAGGTTATTTGACAATCCCAAGAGGAAAAATTGCTTTTTTGGTGGCCAATTGGGTGCCTCGATGCGACTTTCAAAGCCGTAGTTCGACTTTGCAGAAGAACAAAACGGGAGGGTTAATAGCATCTTGTATTTGAATGATTTGCTGTTTTATGGCTTCAGCTACGAATTGCACTGTTTTACCTCAGTGATAATGAGTTCAGATATCCAAGTTCTGACCCTTCCCTTCTTTTGACAGATGGCTCACCCGAAGAGTCCCTCGCCTGCACGGTTGAGTGCTGCAAACAGCTTTGATGAGAAGTAAAAAGGAAAGTAGGTTTATGGGACAATGTATTTTCCATCTATGGTCAGGAAGCCACTTGAATCCCATTTTTATCACACTCAGGCACATGTATTTGTAAGTAAATCTAGTGCACAGGAGAACAGGGCATTATGAAACTCTGTAAAGCAGACTGTGCTTTTTATCTCTCTTTAACGTCTCTCAATTTGGTTGCATCTTCATTCATAATGGGGAAAAAAAATAGGAAATTTCCCAAGTCTTTTGACACCTGGGTGCTACTGAAGCAGATTATTATGTTCCCAGCACTGGTGCTGCTTGTCGTACAAATATGTGTGTTTGCTGAAATTCAGTATTTTTATATCTTTTATACATATTTTTTAACAAAAAATATCTTGACGGTATTTGTACAGTTTCAAAGAAAAGCAACAGTTTAATGCACTAATGTTATTAAAGTGGAAAGCTGCAAGATTCAACAAACAGTTGGACTACGTGGCTACAAATGTATGAGGCAATTCCACTGTGTATCACTGCTGGCTGGTGTCTGATCACTATTAAAAGGCTGCACTGCTTTAAGACAAGGAACTCAAAGCCTCCTTCCAAGTCCAGTTCACAGGGTTGGCAGAGGTTGTGCCTGTACCGCGGCTCAGCTCAGGACACGGACCCGGACAAGGGCAGACCGTGAGTCCCGGTGGCACAGCCCTGAGCCGGCATCCCGGCACGGTCCGTGGAGCCCATCCCGCGGACCCGAACCCCGGGGGCGGTGGGGACCGGAGCTGCCCACGGCGTTCGCTGCGCTGCCACACCCTCGGCGCGGTCCTTGTGCCCGTGTCCCGCCCTCCGGGGAGGGGCCGCTCATGCGCGGGGCCGGGGCCGGGGCTCCGCCGCTTCCGGGCGGGAGCGGAGCCGGGGCCCGGCGATGCCGCTGCCCGGGGCCGGGCCGCCCGGGGCCATGGGCACGGCCNGGGGTCCCCGCTGCCGGGGGCCGGGCCGCCCGGGGCCATGGGCACGGCCGTGGGGCCCATGAGCCTGCGGGAGCTGCTGCTGGCGGCCGAGGCGGGCAGCGAGGAGGAGGTGTGCGTGGTGGGCATCTTCGGCAAAACCGCGCTGCAGCTGTGCTCCGAGAAGGAGGCCTTGGTGAGCACCGTGTGCGACCGGCAGGTGTTCCCGCTGTTCCCGGAGGAGGATCCCGATCTGGCGGACGGCGCCGCGGGGCAGGAGGGTGACCCGGCGACAAAGGACTACAACCAGCTGCAGGCGTACTACAGCCAGGAGAGCCGCGTGCTGTACCTGGTGCTCACCTCCATCTGCGACACGCCGCAGCTGCTGCGCGCCTGCGGGGACCTGGCGGCGGCCGAGAACAGGGAGGCCGGGCCCGGCCATCCCTCCGGCGGCCCGGCCCCGCTGCCCCACGCCGAGGCGCACGAGTTCTGGAAGCACCAGGAGAAGCTGCACTGCCTGAGCCTCCTCTACCTCTTCTCCGTCTGCCACATCCTGCTGCTGGTGCATCCCACCTGCTCCTTCGACATCACCTACGACCGCGTGTTCAGGGCGCTGGACGGGCTGCGGCAGAAGGTGCTGCCCTCCCTGAAGGCTGCCATCAAGGACTGTCCGGTCGGCAAGGAGTGGAAGCTCAACTGCAGGCCATGCCCTCCACGCCTTCTCTTCCTCTTCCAGCTCAATGGGGCTCTGAAGGTGGATCCGCTGCCAAGCAGGGGGCAGGACCCCTGCGGTCACCTGGAAAAGCCACCCCCCAAGAAGCATTCCCCCAAGAGGAGGCTGCAGCACGCTCTGGAGGATCAGATCTACCGCATCTTCCGCAAGAGCAGGGTGCTGACCAACCAGAGCATCAACTGCCTGTTCACCGTGCCAGCCAACCAGGCTTTCGTGTACATCGTGGCCGGTGGGCCCCAGGACGGAGATGATCCCGTGGCCATGCTTCTCGACCAGCTGAGGAGCAACTGCACCATGAGAGAGACTGACTCGCTGCTGGCTCCCACCCTGTCGGGACCCAGGAGGTACCAGATGATGCGGCACGGCCGGCAGCAGCTCTCCTTCCACGCAGAGAGCAGCAGCAGCAGCTCCAGCTCCTCTGGGCAGCTCGTGGACTGCACCCTCAAGGAGTTCTTGTGGCAGCACGTGGAGCTGGTGCTCAGCAAGAAGGGCTTCGAAGACAGCGTGGGGAGGAACCCTCAGCCTTCTCACTTTGAGCTCCCGACCTACCAGAAATGGGTGGCTGCAGCTCTAAAACTGTATGAAGTGACCATCGAAGGCAAAGACGATGACCCGACCTGTGGTGAGCTGAGCTCAAAAATCATGAGCAGCATCAAAGTTTTGGAAGGCTACTTAGACATAGACACCAAGTTCTCCGAAAACCGTTGCCAGAAGGCTCTGCCCATGGCCCACAGCGCCTACCAGTCCAACCTGCCCCACAATTACACGATGACAGTGCACAAGAACCAGCTGGCGCAGGCCCTGCGCGTGTACAGCCAGCACGCCCGGGGCCCAGCCTTCCACAAATACGCCATGCAGCTCAACGAGGACTGCTACAAGTTCTGGAGCAACGGGCACCAGCTCTGCGAGGAGCGGAGCTTGACCGACCAGCACTGCGTGCACAAGTTCCATCTCCTCCCCAAAGCGGGTAAAGATGCTCACTTGTGATGTGGTTTCATGGTTTAATTTTGTCCGCTTTAAAATGTCTTGGGCTGAAAACACCAACTCTGAAATGTTGTGGAAGATGAAAGTTTGCAGCTTTAAAGCGTTGTGTTCAAGGACTGGAATGTGGCACTCAGTGCTTTGCTCTAACTGACGAGGTGGTGACCAGGCAAAGATTGGACTTGATGATCTCAGAGGTCTTTTCCAATGATTCTGTGCTCATCTCTGTACAGTGGGATCATAGCAGAGCTGCTGTGCAGGTTTCCTTTATGTTGAGTAATGTTTAGGAGCCAGTCCATTGTTAGTAGTAACTCTGATTTTTGTAGTTACTCTGATGTTCTGATTTAGTGGCAACTCTGATTCTGTCTTGCTAATTAGAAGCATTACACTGGAGCCCTTTAACAAGAGGTGTGTAAGAACAAAGTTCTCTAAAAAACATAAGTGTCCCCCTTTGTTTTAAATAATTTGGTTGATCAGGGAGTCAAAACTGACTTCTTCACGTTTATTGCAGGCAGAAGAACTTTGAGCCTTCAGGAAGAGGTTGTAGAAACAAAGACTATTTGGTTTAGTGGTATAACCTCCACGGGAAATTTGTATTATTACAAGTGGGAAAGGGAGGAGTTGCTTGACAAACTTGTGGCAAATCGTTTTGTGTGTGTGTATAGCAAGGAGGGAGCAGTGGATGAAGGGAATAAAGAAAGTCTTGAATGATGAGCAATTTACCCAAGATTTGATTGATTTTGCTTTTAGGGGAGAAGCCAGAAGCAGACAGAAATCCTCCAATTCTGTACCACAACAGCCGGGCTCGTTCCACTGGTGCCTGTAACTGTGGAAGGAAACAAGCTCCTCGGGAAGACCCCTTTGATATCAAAGCAGCTAATTATGATTTTTACCAGGTAACTGTTAGGTCTGTTGGTGCTTCAAGCAGTGCTTTTGTTTCATCTGCAGAGTCTGTATTCTGAAGTGAGCACAAGTTTCCTCTTAACCTTATCGACTTGTTGCTTGGGGAAGACATTTCTGGGAGCAGAAATGGGCTGACCAGGGTGGGCAGTTCCAGTCTTCACCAGTGCACACACACAGGAGCACCTGTTTATGCACCTGTTTGCACTTTGAATGCGTTGGTTCATGTGAATTTTAAATAATCAAGTCCGTGGGCTGTATTCCCACTGCTGCTTTGGTTCTCATGTGGTGCAAATCTCAATTGTAGCTGCTGAATGTTGTGACTCTGACCTCCCTCATCTCGGGGTGGATAGTAAACCACGTTTTCTTCCTTGTAGTTGCTGGAAGAGAAGTGCTGTGGAAAACTGGAGCACATCAACTTCCCCATATTCCAGCCAAGCACACCTGACCCGGCGCCTGCTCGGGACGAGTCATCACCCGCCCCTCCAGAAGGCGAGATCGAGAAACTCAAAGAGAAGGAACCTCAGACTCAGGGAGAGAGCACAGGCCTGAGCTTAGCCCTGAGCCTGGGCCAGTCCACGGGCAGCCTGGGCACTTACCTGCCCGATGCCCAGGGTGGAGGGGACAATGCAGAAAGCCACGGGCAGAGCGGGGACTCCAAGAGTGAGAAGAGGCCGAGCCTGGTAGATCGCCAGGCATCCACTGTCGAGTACCTCCCCGGGATGCTCCATTCCAATTGCCCCAAAGGCCTTCTGCCCAAATTCTCCAGTTGGTCACTGGTCAAGCTGGGGCCTGCTAAGGCTTACAACTTCCACACAGGCTTAGACCAACAGGGCTTTATCCCAGGAACAAACTATTTAATGCCTTGGGACATTGTCATCAGGACAAGAACTGAGGATGAAGGAGACTTGGACACCAATTCCTGGCCTGCGCCCAACAAGGCTGTTCCTGGGAAGAGAAGCGCGGTGGTGATGGGAAGAGGCCGGCGGAGGGACGACATCGCTCGAGCTTTCGTGGGGTTTGAATACGAAGACGCGCGTGGGAGGAGGTTCATGTGTTCAGGGCCTGATAAGGTGATGAAGGTGATGGGAGGGGGGCCGAAGGAATCCGCCCTCAAAGCCCTCAATTCCGACATGCCCCTGTACATCCTGTCCTCGACGCAGGGACGGGGCCTCAAGCCCCACTACGCCCAGTTCATGAGGCTCTTCGTGGTGGTTCCTGATGCTCCTCTGCAGATCACCTTAACACCTCAGGTAAGAAGTGCAGGAGGGAATCTGGGAACAGCAGAGGCAGGGGTGGTTGTGGAAACATTAATTGACAAGGGTGACAGGAAAAGATTCTCAGGAAACTCCGACTCAAACCAACTTCAGCCAAGACAGTCATTTCCAAAAGTATCTGTTACATAAGCACTTGGGATTTCTTAAACTTCAGGATGCCAGATTTATTCTTTGTATGAAGTAAGTTTAGAAAATATTTTAATAATTTATCAAAGATGAGTTATTGGCATTCCCTACTGTAAAAATGGCTTTTTAAAAAAAAGAAAAAAAAGGTAACAATGACTCTGTAAGAAATGACTTTGTCATGTTAAATGTCATGGAGAAAAGCAGTGATTCATTGCTCAGATTAATTACTATTAGTTACCATTTCAATCTAGGAGGTGAAAAAATGTTGGTTTTCTTAATTCTTCACCATTTTCTACACATTCGAAAAAGCTCCATTTGCATTTTTTTACCTTTTTGAGGTAGTAATGATGTTTGATAACCTACTCATGTTTTCTTTTTGGTTTTAGGTTCAACCAGGGCCACCACCCTGTCCTATATTTTACCCCGAGAAGCAGGAAATCACCCTTCCCTCTGACGGACTCTGGGTGATGAGGTTTCCCTACGCATACGTGACAGAACGGGGGCCCTGCTTCCCTCCCAAAGAAAGCCAACAGTTAATGAGCTACAAAGTTCTCCGAGGAATACTGAAAGCAATTACACAGTAAGAATGGTTTTGGGGTGGATCTGTTTTAGTTTAAGAAGGCTGTCTTCGATTCGTGGGTTTTGGTTACCCAGCAGTTGTCACTGCAATTGTGTGAAGCCCCCACTGTATTTCACTGGGACACGGTCAGATTGGAAATAAAGTTGGTATCAAAGCAGGAAAAGGAATCTGAGACACGTAAATTTTCCTTTGAATAAGTTTTCTTATGTAAAAAAATAAAAGCTGGTTTTCATAAAGTGCTGATCCTGTATTACTAGATGTTTTGATGACAATGCTTTTCCCCATCCCATCTTTTTACATACCTATTTAGGAATGTTCAAAAGTTAGCATTGCCTTAAATCAAGAGTTTACTTTGTCATATTGAGGCAACGATGAGCAAAATATTTTCTGTTTTTCTGAACAAGCTATTTGTATGTAAATGATGCTTTTAATGTGATGATGGGAGAAATCATCTTGCCTTTAGAAAAAAAAAAAAAGATACTGCAGTTCTGATGTGTATTAACAGCAAAGCCAGAAACTGCTCACCTGCATCAAGTGACTCTTGGTGCCAAAAAAATCAGCCACAGTAAATCAACTTTTTACTGAGGTAAGATGTATTAGTGACAGCAGCTGTATGCCGAGACCTAATTTAATTTCTAGAATATTTGTTTCTAATTAGCATGCACACAAAATTTAATTTGCCAGTTTGCTATAGTACAGTAATTACACTGCATGACCGGAGCTGAGACCTGGTTTCTGCTCAGAATATGACATCTCTGAGGGGCTGGGTGAGGAAAACGCATCCCTTCATTTGGAATACAACATTAGGGGTTGGATTAGATGGCCTTTAAAGATCCTTTCCAAGCATTCCTTGATTCTGTGACATCTCAGGGGCTGGGTGTGGGAAAAGGGTCCCTCCCGTACGGAATATGACATCTCGGAGGGGCTGGGTGAAGAAAACGCATCCCTGCGTTTGGTGCATGGTGTCTCTGAGGGGCTGGGAGAAGAAAACGCATCCCTGCGTTTGGTGCATGGTGTCTCTGAGGGGCTGGGGGTGGGAAAAGCGTCCCTCCCGTACGGAATATGACATCTCTGAGGGGCTGGGTGAAGAAAACGCATCCCTGCGTTTGGTGTATGGTGTCTCTGAGGGGCTGGGTGTGGGAAAAGTGTCCCTCCCGTACGGAATATGACATCTCTGAGGGGCTGGGTGAAGAAAACGCATCCCTGCGTTTGGTGTATGGTGTCTCTGAGGGGCTGGGTGTGGGAAAAGTGTCCCTCCCGTACGGAATATGACATCTCTGAGGGGCTGGGTGAAGAAAACGCATCCCTGCGTTTGGTGTATGGTGTCTCTGAGGGGCTGGGTGTGGGAAAAGTGTCCCTCCCGTACGGAATATGACATCTCTGAGGGGCTGGGTGAAGAAAACGCATCCCTGCGTTTGGTGTATGGTGTCTCTGAGGGGCTGGGTGTGGGAAAAGTGTCCCTCCCGTACGGAATATGACATCTCTGAGGGGCTGGGTGAAGAAAACGCATCCCTGCGTTTGGTGTATGGTGTCTCTGAGGGGCTGGGTGTGGGATATGCGTCCCTCCTGTACGGAATACGACATTAGGGGCCGGACTAGATGATCTCTAAAGATTCAACCTAACTGTTCCATGATTCTGTGATCTCTGAGGGGCTGTGTGGGGAAAGCGCATCCCTCCCGGTTGGAATATGACGTCTCCGAGGGGCTGGGTTGGGGAAAACACATCCCTTCGCTGGGAATACGACATCGCTGAGGGGCTGGGTGTGGGAAACGCATCCTTCCACCTGTGAGGAGGGAGCCGGCACAGCCAGGTGGAAAACGAAAGCGTGTAATTGACATTTACCCCACAGCATTTCCGAAGTGGTTTTTGACAGTGACAGCCCCGCCCGCGGGCGCTGGGCGGGGGTGTGGAAAACACATCCCTCCACTTGCGAGCAGGGGGCCAGGAGGGCGCGGTGGGGTATTAAAGAGTGTAATTGGGAATTTTACCCCCCGCCCCTCTACGGCGATCGTGAAGCGGCAGCGGCGGCCGCAGGCAGCCCCTCACGGCCGGGCGGGAAGGGCGCGGAGCTGCCGCGCCTGCGCACTGCGCTCCTCCCGGGGCGGCTGCGCGGGCGCAGAGGCTCCGCTGCCTCAGAGCCTCCGGGTCCCGCAGCGGCTCCGCCTCGCCGCGAGCCGGCTGCGGGCTGGGACGGGGACACGGACACGGACCGCGGCAGGATTTGCTGGGGCAGCCGGTGACACGCGCAGGATGTCGGCCACGCTCTACGTGCTCTCCACGCTGGGCGGATACGTCCTCACCTCCGCTCTCCTCCTCAAGTGCCCGGGGCTGCTCCACCGGCCCAAGCGGCAGCGCTTTCGCTGCCGGCACATCTCGCACCGCGGCGGTGAGTGAGGGGGCGCGGGAATGGAAGGGAGGGGATGCGGGAGCGCCTTCCTGCTCTCCGCCGCTCCTGAGGGATGGTCCCCGGCCGGCTCCCGGCGCTCGGGGCTCCGCGGCCCCCCCGGGCGATGCTGTGTCCTCCCGGGCACGGGAGGGTCGTGAGGGGCTGCGCGGTGCCCGTGCCTTGCAGCGGGCTCCCTTTAAACCTTCCTCCCCCAGCCTAATTTTAGGTGCCACCTGCTGACCAGTGCCTCGGTTCAGCGCGGAATTAATCTCCGAAGTCCAACCGCGCCAGCCGAAATCAGCTTTGTTTTTGCGTGGGGCGTGATGTTTTCCCTCTCAAACGCGTCTATATATTTTTTTTTTGTTCTAACGATTCTGTATCCTGGTATTTCTCTCCCCAACCAGAGGGGCGTCTGGCTGTTGCTTAGATCAGGTACAAGAGGTCAGTTTTCTTGCCTGTGACCGCCTGTTTGCTTTGCTTTCTGTTTCAGGGGAAATAGAATTTGCTGTGATTCTGTTCTTGCTCCCCTTGGTGTTGCAGGCAGACAGTGAATGGCTTAGAGCCCTGGTAAAACCGATCCCATTTGAGAGTGAGGCATGTTGATTCTGTCTAAAATAGCTAAAATAGGTTTTTAAGTTTCTTCTACCTGTTCCAAAGCATTGGGAGGGGGAAAATGCAGCAAGTTGTGTCTTCCTGTTCTGTAGAGATCAGTTCTGTGCTTTTCCCTGCTGCCTCACTTAATTTTTGAAAAATAGGCAGTTTTCTAGTAAATATCTTTTGATATTCTGTGGGAGAGGTGTCTGATGCTGAGTTTAAACAGTTTTTAATATCATACTTAGTGCCAGTTTATGCAGGGGTTGATCACAGTTTCAGCCAGTGGTCCTTAAGTGCTGCTGCTGCCTTGAATTATCAAATTAAAAAAACTAGAGCTGATCTCTTAATGATTTTATCCTTGGCACTTCTTTCATTTCGTTTGTTCTACAGTTTAAGTTTCTTTATGACTGTAGTCTTAAATGCAGCTCTTGGTGTGGAATGTGTACGTTATTTGTTTCTTGGTAGGTATATTATTCCTTCAGTGAAAGGAAAGGTTCTTAATTTTGAGGGTTTCTTGGGTTTGGTGGTTTTTTTTTTTATTTGTAAGCTGTTAAAAACTTGCAGGCGACTTTGTTGGAACTTGTTATGAACCCCTTAATCTTCTTCTGTTCTCACACCTTTGCGAGGACCTTAGTTAAGATACACAGCCCTAAGCCTCGAATACGAGTGCTTGGGCCAGTTGCCCTAAGCTCCGTCGGAACAGCAGGAAAGCCTCACTTAAGGGAGGATTATTCCTCAGGCATTCAGAGTCCACGGTCTGTGAATTGTTCTTTGCCCTGTGAAATCCACCTGAGGCAGGAGGGCAGCCCTGAACGTTGCAGCAGCTTTTTGCTCATCCGAGGCTGAAGATCGCTCGTGCTTTACTCCCCGTGGTGTTTACCCTGTAGCATAAATTCCTGTGGGACTTGAGTTCTCCTCGGGCTTTAGTCATGCTGTAGCTTTAGTCTCAGTGTCAGGTTTCCTATTGCATTACTCCAATTAACTTCGGAGATCAAGGTAACACTTAACTTGTTTGGCTTTTTCCTCTCTGAGATGAAACCTTGTACAGTGAAGTTTTTTTAAGTCAGGGGTTTGATTTCACTTGCTTTCTCATTCAAGGATTTTCTCCCCTCATTTTGTCGAATCATCCATGAATTATTTCTTCACTTTGCATAATTTTAAAATTGGTAATTTCTGAGAACAATTACTGAGTCTTGATATTCTGTGTTGGAGTCCTCTGTCAGTGCCAGCAGCCCTGGATTGTGGGGTCTCTGAGAAAGGGTGGCATGCTGATTTTTACAGAGAATAGTTCAGATTGGAAAATCATCTGAACTGGAGTTCATCTTATCTGACCAGAGCAGGTCCTGGTCCAGTTAGGTTTTGAATACATCCGGGGATGAAATCCGTCTTCTTTATTCCCTCCCATCCAGTATTTACATGTGTAGGATCCTCCCCAGCCTCTGTTCTCCAGACAAAACAGTTCCAGTACCCTCAGCCTCTCATTGTACAGGAGAGTCTCTCATCCCTTAATTTTCACAGCCCTTCCTTGGACTTACTCCAGTAGATCCACGTCAGTCTTGTGCTTTGGAGCCCAGAACTGGATGTGGTGCTCTGGGTGTGGTTTCCCCAGTGCTGAGCAGAGGGGAACAATCACCTCCCTTGACCTGCTGGCCCCAAAAACTTCTGAGGGTCATCTCCTTGAGCCAGTGCTTAGTGTTGGCTTTCTCTTAGCCCTGGTGGTGCTTTCAGAGTGGGAATGTGCCCTCATAATGTCTGGATGTGCCCATTTTGGCTGGGAGAGGTCAGTTCCACGCAGGGAATGCAACAGCACATGTAGCTGGAGGAGCGTTTGAGGAAGTGTCAGAAGCCCTTTGGTCAGCCCAGCCTTCTCACTTTTCAGGGGAGAAAATTACTTGGATCAGATAACTTGTGTAGTTCCCTATTCTGCTTGTGGTTGCTGGTTTAGAATTCTTGTTTCAGCTGATCTCTCAGCTTTGTTCCTCATTGCCCCCAAATGCTACAAGTCAAGCACTTAACTCACTGTCCCTGGCCCTTAACCTCCTCCCTGACATGTGATTTGTTAGATCAGCCACTTAAAAGTTTTATTTTTGGAACTTTTCTGCCCTGGAATGTTAGGATACTCTTGCTTTGTTCACAAATTGAAGACCTGACTCAGGTGTTTTTGCCCTTCCCTCACCGTTCAGGATGTATGGGCTGTATTGCCACAGCTGATGAGTTATCTAAAAACCTCAATTATTATTGCAGTTAATTTGTAACTAATCAGCCAGGTCCTGTGCAGGGGTTTCCCATTTGTTAAGCAATCACCAGATGGATACCATGAGGTTCTCGTGCTCTCCTTTGCCCCTTGGTTCACTTTTGCCACTCAGCCAATCCCTAGTTCTGCAGTCAAACCCCATAAAATATTGGCCTGATCACAGAAGCTGCTGTGGACTCACCATCTTGTTTTACATCAAACCCTGCAGATTTTTGCCATCGTGGTTCTAAGTTAAGTCTTTTCGTTTTGTAAACCTACCTGAGAACAACAGTTTTAAATTGGTGGTTGCGCATTGCTTTAATTAAGTAACTGAACACAGGTTTAGGTAAGTATGTCCTGGTGAGGCCTTGTTAATAGGCAAGGCCTTAATTGGAGCTCTTATAATTGCTGTTTACAAAGTCTGTCATTTGTTCCTGTCACAGAGCAGTTAAAATTTGCATAGATATCTTCATCAACACACGTATCTGCCTGAGGTTGTTTTGTTTGTTGGTCTATAATATTGCCTATTTTCTGAGGTGGGGAGAAGGCACAACCTTTTCCAGTCCCTAACCAGGCTGATTTTTAATGATTTTTTGCAGGAAATGCTGTTTTGGGAGTTGCAGAGTTTACTCCTGCTTGAGAGAAAATTAAATTTGCTTGTCCTTTCATTTCTTAACTAAAATTGATGTGTGTTTCATTCCTCGTGTGTGAGATCTCCCTTCTCCAGCAGCACAAACCTTTATTGACAGATCTGTGCTGTTGGGGAATATCCCTTCACTGAAAAAAGAGGTTGTCACCTCTTTGAGCATCAGCTGGGTTATACATTTAGGGAGTGTCAGCTTCAGAGTGTCTTGGGTGCTTTTATTCATGGTTTTTTGTTAGGGTTTTTTTCTTGTTACTCATCCCACCAGCTCTTAAATAGATTTTTGCATATACTGTGCATGTGGGGCTTATTTTCCTACCTAAATACCTCTGGTAAAATAAACACTTCGTTTTGACTATTCAAAGTGTTACCCAAATCCAAGATAAATTCTTTTTTAAAATTATTTTACCTGGAAAAGGTCGTGTCTCTCCAGTAGGTTGGTGGCAACGGAGATTTCTGCCTTGAGCTTCATACTCGTTCCTCAAAATATGTACGTTTTAAAATCTGTTATTTTTTAAAATTTATTTTCAGTGGGATTGAGGGGAGGAAAAGGATTTTGTGTAAGCTTTATTTTTGTTATTTCTGTAGGTGCTGGAGAGAACCTGGAGAACACAATGGCAGCCTTTCACCAGTGAGTACAAAAGGATGAGAATGCCTAAATTAGGTGTTCTCAGTGTCTTTAGTGAGTGAAGCAATCAAGGGAGGTGGGACTTCATCAGTTCTTTGGGGTTACAGTGTCCTGCTTCTGAAAGTCAGCTCTCCTCTGGATGACTCCCGTGGATTGCCAAACATCCACTCCAGTTTCACCAGAAGGAGTTGGGATACCACAAATTATGGTCTGTACACGGTAACAAATGGAAACAAACCCCTGAGGCCCGATCTGTGCTGGCCAATAAACCAGCAAACAATACTGTGCTTAATGGTGATTACCTCTATCAATTTATTTATCATTATAAAGCTGAAAATGCTGCTGTTTGTTTTTTTTCCCTGCACACACAGTCTGCAGTCACGCAATGTGTGAAAGCCTCTTACCCAGGGGTTTAAAATGGGGTTGGGACCAGAAAGCCTTTTAAGCCTCCAGCATTTAAGTAGTGAATTTTAACAAGGTTCTCAAAGGCATTTGAAAAAGAAGCATATCTAAAACCTCCAGCTGCTGCTGAGAAGGGACCACATTATGTTGTGGGCTCCTCTTTGTTTTGTTTGGGGTTTTTCTAATTTGCCTTGTGCTAAGGAGCCTCATGAGTTTGCTGTTTCCCTCCAGCCTGAGGGGTGCCAGCTTTCCCAACCAAATAAAAGAAAGTACTGCACTATTTTCTATCTCCATGGAAGCTCAGCGTAGTTTTGTGTGGCTTTTTGGGTTGGTTCTTTTTTTTTTTTTCCTGCTGGCCTGCTTTTTTTCAAGGCAGTGGAAACTCTTCTGGCTCCTTCTGGGAAGGGGGTAAAGGCTTTGTCCTTTGCATTTGCTCATTCCCATTTCCATGAGTGAGGTAGCAAAAGGAATGGGGCAGAAGATCACTGATCTCGATGGTGAAAAATGATCAGGATTGGCTCAAACAGCTGATACGAGCTGATCAATTTATAATCCATCAGATCCTGTGTGAAACCAAACAGGGTGTGTCTGCTGGAGCTGTTCCTGCAGGTTTGCACAAGCAGGAATATTTGGCTGTTGCTGTGGCTGAATCCAGAAGAGAATGTGTGTATGGGGGGAGGAGGCCTTTATTGGCAATGTCATTTTCTATACTGCTTCATTTACAAATATTCTGGAAGGAAATTACAAGCTTTTTTGTACCAAAGACAATATTTTGGTTTGTTTTCTTTAATTAGGTGAAATGCATAATGGAGGGGGGGGGAGCTGTAATCTTGTTCTACCATATTTAAATGCTTCTGTGGTGGTTTTAGATTATAAAATAACAGATTTTAAGCAAGAGCACTCTCATCCTAATTTGCAAATGTGAGCCTGCCTCACAGCTTGAGTTCTGGAGCGGTTGGATCTGAATCCACAACGATGTTCTGAATCTGGAGCCTTCTCCGGAGCAGTGTGAATTTGACAGAACAAGCTGATTTCCAGCTGGGAAAGCTCAGCACTTGAGGAAGCTTATTTAGCAGTGAGCTGCTCCTAAGGGCCTGGCAGAGTCTCAAATCTGTTAACAAGGAAAGTTGTTGTTCTCCCCTTCCCATGCAGCATCAGCCCTGACTTTCTTAAGCAAGAAATATTGCTAATAAAATTTGCTGGTGAAACAATAAAACCTGGTACTGCATGGGAACATCTACAAATCTGGCAAATCTCCTGCGGCAGATTTGGAGATGCTTTCCCTCAGGAGGAAAAAATCACCCAGTACAGCCTGTGATTCTTCCATATGTAGCAGGGTTTTGTTCCTCTCCTAAATCTTAATTAGCAGCACTGGAAAACGGTTCACAAATTGGCTTTAATTTGACAACCCTCCTTGATCATTATCCCCAGCTGGACCAGAAATTGTGTTAAACGCTTTGGGGAGTGTGTTCTGATTTTTTTTTTTTTTTTTTTTTTTTTTTTTTTTTTTTTTTTTTTTTTTTTTTTTTTTTTTTGTTTGTTTGTTACTGCATTTGTGGATGTTCATGGCCTGTGTTCAGCAGCCAATAAAGCCCATAAGGAAAAGGCTGTTTCTGAATTTTACAGAGCTTTGAGTCTCAGGTAGGCACAACTCACAGGTGGTGTAGGTTTGCTCAGAGGTGGATGAAAAGATGGTTTTGAAGGAAGAGTTCAGACTTCTATCTGTCTGCTGGAATGACACCTCTTTTCTAGTTAAATGAGCAATTCGCTGTTCGTTGCAGTAAAGATTTTTTACTGGTGTGAGGTTTCTTGTATTTATTTTTCATCAATATCATTATTACTTTCTGCTTTCTTTACTCCTCCTATGAGCCAAACTACTATGGAGTGGATTTCAGATTGGATTAGAGCTTTTCAGAGCAGTGGGTTGGAACAGGAATAGCTATTTTTGCTTTGAAAAATATGACTGGATTTTTAGTGGTTTATTTCCTTTTTAATTTAAATGAAAACTTTTTCATTAAAATAATAGTTTAAGGTTGTTTTGCTACCCCAAAAAAAAGCGAAAAGCCTGAAAGTCCCACTGTCATTTCCTGCAATCCATAGTTTTGCTGCCTGATTCCCATGGGAGACAAAGCCAAAAATCCTATCTCTGCTTCACGAGATGTTGTTCATTCTTGCATCAGCTTCCCTCTGCAGCAGAGTTGTTTGCTCCTTGCTCTGCAGCAGGACTGTGAGGATTCCTTGCACCGTAAAGCATCCAAAGTACTTCCAGTGGGGTTAGTTTATGGAATGTGTTGGGTTTGGAGCTGCACAAAGAGCTCGAGTGGTTCAAGGCAGACTTTCCTTGCAGCGCAGTTAATCTGGGGACAGACATGTTGGAGCTGGATTGTCACCTGACAAAGGATGAGCAAGTGGTTGTGTCGCATGATGAGAACCTGAAGAGATCAACAGGAGTTGATGTCAACATATCTGACCTCAAGTACTCGGTGAGTTGAGGAGAAAATGGGCTCTGGGGGGTGTTGAAAACTGCATTTGTGGGGTGGGCAGGGGGCTGTGTGCGTGTCTGTGTGTGCCTGGTGCCCAAAATAATCAAAGGGGAGGATTCATCTTGATAAAAAAACCAAACAAACCGCCCCCAAAGTTCACTAAACTCCCCGTGCAGTCAGAGGATCAAACCTGGCACATTCCAGAGGGTGATTTACTCCTCTGGTATCAGGTTGGGTGCATGGCTCTGGAGCTGGGATGTTTTGCCACACTGATGACAGAGGAAGATAATCAACAAGCTCTTCCTGGTGTGACCAGCTTTTACGTGGGAAAACTGGGAGGTGATTCCCCCCTGCCTTGACACTGGAATTTTCAGAATTCTCGGACAGGCTTCTGGGAATGTTTTGCCTTATTCAACTACAGGAGACACAAATCTAACAATGCCAAACAGTTCAATTAATACTGAAAGTGGTGCTACTAAATCACTTTCATGGGTGAAAAGACTTTAAAGATAAGTGGCTTATGAATTAGGATTTTTTTCGTCTTTCTGGAGG
Source organism: Gymnorhina tibicen (assembly GCA_013399875.1). Taxonomy (NCBI): domain Eukaryota; kingdom Metazoa; phylum Chordata; class Aves; order Passeriformes; family Artamidae; genus Gymnorhina; species Gymnorhina tibicen. The sequence continues at coordinate 1,563,355 of VXAZ01007802.1, forward strand.
AGGGTCATGATTATATCCCTACATTTGAATTAATGTTCCATTTGTCTTTGGTTTTAAGGAACTTCCACCTTATCTCTGCAAGTTGGATGTCACGTTTCAGAAAGGTGAGATGTTTGTCTCTTGCTGTTTCAGTTTTCCATTTTGTAATTTCCTGCTTTGGCAAAGGGAGTAGAAAAGTGCATTTGCTTCTCTCAATATCATGATAAAAGAAGTTTCAAAAGAAAAATATAATCCTGACTGTAGAAACCAGTGCAGCAGTTACTGTAGGTATGGCTTAGAGTTCATAAGGAAATTTTGTTACTCATTTAGTCTTTTTCACATCAATCTTGTTGCATTTGGTGTGTGGTAACTGAGCCTATGTTTGCTATTTCAGGATTTTAATGTTGCCTGCACTCCTGCTGTTGCTAAATAATGAGTGAATTTCATGAAGTTAAAACCTGAATGTGCAGCATGCTCAGGGCATTTTCATTATGGAAATGAGCTTGTCATAGTTAATTACAGCTGAATGAAGTCATTTTTTGTTTAAAAACGTGATTATCCTAGGAACTTTATAAAAAGTTTTAAGGTAACGAGTGCTCTGACATTTCTGCTTTTATCCATGGTTTGTTCAAAGTGGCCACAGCAGTGACAAGTTTCTTGTTTCCCCAGAATGTCAGTGTGAGGGGAAGGACAATCGTATCCCACTCCTGCAAGAGGTGTTTGAGGCGTTTCCAGAAACTCCTATCAACATTGACATCAAAATGAACAACGACGTGTTGATCAGAAAGGTACATGAGAATCTCTGCTGAGCTGAGAGTGAAGGCAATGGAGTGATGCTGATATTCCACAAGTTTTTTTGGAGTTGTGGCAGTCTGTGATACCAAGATCTGTGCTCTTGGACCGCTTCACCCTTCGCATGTTGGGTCTTGCTCTGTGTGTGAGGTAATACAGGAGACAGAGAAGGGATCTTGTGCAAGATGCTCAGTAGAAGCTCTTTAGGACCCTTCACCTGGGTGAGAAACTGCTCCAGCACTGCTGGAGACGTGTTTGGTTTGTACTTCAGGGGAAGGGTCTTTTTATGAGCTGTTGCTCCCCAAAGCAGCATAAAAACGTGATGTTACTGTGTAGGCGTGTTCAACACAGAGGGAAATCTGCTTCTCAGCAAATACTCTTTTGTCGTTTAGGTTTCTTGAATTCTTTAGGGTTTTTTGTAGGTGTAATCTGCTGTCCTGAACACCTGTTTAGTTCCCATCAAAGCATCACAGCTATGGTGGGAGAGAGTAGAGAACTCTTTCCTATGATGATTTCCAAAGCAAGTGGAGTTACAGTTCAGTAATGCTGCAGCTGATTTCCAGTGACTCTGTGTGAGAGTTGTGCTTTTTGTGCTGCAGGTCTCAGAGCTGGTGAGTCAGTACAAGAGAGAGCATCTGACCGTGTGGGGCAATGTCAATTATGAGATTGTGTCCAAGTGCTTCAAGGAGGTAAGGCTGAGTCCAGCTAAGCTTTGTTACTGCGTGCTGACAAAACCTGCAGAGAAGCACCCTGCAAATCAAGATTTAACCAGCTAGGCCAGGCTCCTAGTTGTGGTGAGAAATTCTGTGCTCAGATTGTATTCTGCTCGCTGTACTGCTAAAATAAGACAAGCACAGTTAACACCCCTCTACCCTGCCATAAAATACTTGAGGAAATAAGCTTAGTCATGTTTTATTCTTGTTTTATGAAATATAGGGCATTGCAATTTTATGCCAGGAGTCCTTAGAGCCTGTTTTGCACATCATTCATCTGATAAAAAGCAATTTTTCCAAGGATTGCTTATTGTCTGTTTCTTTGCATGAAAATAATGGATGTGGCCACTAGTGGACACAGTTGCATCAGCATAAAGCTGTTGTTTCACTGCTACAATTCTCTTCCTTTTTGTGCAGAGGAATTTTACAATTTAGAATTAAATTAAACCTGTGCTTTAAGTCCAAGGGAGTTATGCACCCGAGTGAAATTCATCTTGTTGATAGTTCAGTCTAGTTGATTATCTCAATTTATCTGTGCAGGACAACACCCCATTTCCTACCTGAACAGCAGTTAGATTTATTCATATAAGGCAGCTTAATCTTAGGCTGAGCTTCAGATGTGCACTGATGAGTAAATTTAATTGCAACAGACTCAAAAATTTACCAAGATAACTGAGAATCTCTTCCCTGGTTCCTGCAGAACTCTGACATTCCCATCATCTTCTGTGCCCAACGTGTCCTCCTGCTTCTTGGCCTGTTCTACACTGGTCTGCTGCCATTCATTCCCTTCAAGGAGGAGTTCTTTGAGATTCCCATGCCTTCCATCATCCTCAAGTGAGTCACAGCCCATCAGTGGGTGCTGCACTGGCATCAGTGTAAAGCAGGTGAACCATGATGCCTCCCTGAGCACTGGTTTTGTTGGTGTCCTTGGGCTGAGGTTACTTTTCTGCTGGTTTAGGCACTTTTGGATATTCCTGAGAGAATTCTGTGCACAGTAATGTACAGCAGTTCTGTGCTTACAGCTAATTCTTCCTCTTTTCTCCTCTTTTCTTGAGAACAAATTAGTCTGATTAGGGCCAAGAGACAAGTTAGCAATAGGGTGGATATGAGATTTCACAATCTTTCTCATACTTCACTCAAAATGCTGCAGAATTCTCATCTCTGCTGCTTCTCTTAAATGTAGCTCATTTTTCTTGTGTAACCCAATTCTAAGTCACTGTCTTGAGCAGTGAAATTACTGCTCTAATTTGAGCAAGATTAATTCTTTATGTTCCTTCTGCAGGAACATCTCAACTAAGATTTTAATCTGGTAATTTTTGGTTTCTTCTTCCTCAACAGGCTGAAAGAACCAGAGAAGATGTCAAGAAGCCAGAAATTTATTATCTGGCTGGCTGACACGTAAGATTTTCATCTGATTAAATTTTTATTTATATTTTGCCTTTATATTAACAGTTGACTCAAGCAACTAAGATTAGCTATTGCTACATCTATGCATTACCTTTTTTCAGTTTCTCCCAGCTTTTTGTCAGTGCAGGATAAATCATATTCAAATCTTATGTAGGTGTGCTTCATGCTTTTATTTTCCATACACTGAGGCATCCTAAAGTGCAGTAACAGTGGGAATTATTCCAGTTGTGTCTGTTAAGCTTCTGTCCTTAAGTGTGCTCGGCTAATTAACATGCAATTAGATGCAGAATGCAGATTTCGTGGATGTGGCTATTTGATAATGTTGTCAGAGGAGAGACACTGCTTGCCTCGTGAGGAACACTTTGCATTTTAAGAACATCTGTGCTTCAGAGGGAATTTAGTCCTAAGTTTTCATTGACTGCAGTGTCTCCTGGCCCTTGCTCCTGTCTCTGACATCTGTTAGTTTAATTTTTCCAGTGGCCAGGACATTCTTGTGTTTTTTGGTGGGAAGGATAAAATCTCTCCTGAGAGCAGACTGGTTGGTTCATCAGACATGGTATAAGGTACCTGCAGGATGAAGGATTTAGCTGCTGGATTTGATCTTGAGCAGAGTTGATACTTGAATTGCTTAAACTGGGAGTTTTCTGGAATTGGCTTTCTCTTGTGGAAAACATTGACTCTACACACTGCATGGGAACTTCATTGCAGGACATCAGCAGACACTGAAAATTCCATGTATGCTTGCAGTTGTTAATTAATCTCCCTCTCCTTCCCCAGGCTGCTGATGAGGAAGGCACTGTTTGACCACCTCACGGCTCGGGGCATCCAGGTACAGTGGGGCAAAGCTAAAGTGAGAATTCAAACCAGAAAGGCACAGCCTTCAAAGGGGTTCCTGTTCCCCCCAGCATGTTCTTTGTGTTTCTGGGACTGTAAGCTGCTGTTTAGTTCTGAAGCAAAAAGCTGCTGCTGTTATATTTGCGGTGCTCTGGTTTCAAAGGAAGATTTGTACACTTGGAAAAAAGAGTTTTTCATTTAAATCCCTTTAAGTTTAGGGTTTTTTTCCCCACTTCAAACTTAAGCCTATAAAATCTGCAAAACTGGTTATCTGATGTGGGGTTTTCACAAAATGACATTTTGACTCCTAGAAGGATCTGAAGTCTCAGGTAGTGGAGTTTGGGTCACCACTAAAAAATGTCCCTTTTGGAAGGTGAGGAGGAAAAGTTGGGTATGTTTGTGAGCAGCTTCACAGTGTACCTTATTTCTCATTTTAAATATGCAGCAACATCTCCCTCAGATAAAACAATTCAGGTCAAAAGTCACCTTTTAAAAAAATTATTTCCTGTAATAACTCGGTTCTTCTGTCCCATTTCATAGGTGTACATTTGGGTGCTGAATGAAGAACAAGAATACAAGAGAGCATTTGATCTTGGAGCTACTGGAGTGATGACAGACTACCCAACAAAACTGAAGGAGTTCTTACATAATTACCCAGCATAAAGGAAGAAAACTGAGAAAGTCCTTCCAGAACAGATTGTGAGCCAAGGATTTTCCTCATTTAAAAAAAATAATTGGGGGCAGCATGCACAGATCATTTTTTTGTTGGAAAGATGTAATTGATGATCTGTTACCTTGTTGTCACGTCACTACCTAATGTAAAGGTTGTCTATTTATTTTAGAACTTTTAATTACATAGTTTACATTTGTAAATAGCTCATTTAGCAACAGCACACATCACAAATGGTGATGATTAGGGAGAAAGTTGCCCAATAAGGTACCTGTAGATAATAAGCATTATCTTACCTGTCACAAGTGTTCCCAAAGCAGCTGTCGAGATGTGTCAATTATTCCAGTTATATTCTAGTGAGCAGAAACTGAAGAATTTCTGAAAGTGTAGCCTGTGTGTTTGCATTGCTTGTGTTGCTTTTAGATTTCAGATAACTTCTAGAGCAAAAAAAACCCCAAAAAACCCAGAGAAAAACAGGCACAGGAGAAATAGCAAAGTAGACCTTGTGGGTGGCCAGTAGTGACGTGTACTCAATGAAGGTGGTTACTTTTTAGCCAAAATTAACTCAGTGTAGATTTATTCCATTATTCTCACGGACAAGAAGGTTGAACTCGAGTTGGAACTGGATTTAGACCCTCTCTGAGGTGATGGCAACACTGTGACTTGTTGGTCCAGGTGTAAATACAGGATTTAAATCAAGATCTGGGTTTGACACTGAGCTCCACTGCAGGGTCCAGGCTTGCCCCTGGCTCTGGCCTGCCTGTCAGGCCACCTTGCTGTGGCAGTAGCTGGATACCCAGGGTGGAAAATTGCACTTACTACAGGTTACAGTCACTTTGAAATGGCCTTTTCATGATGTCCTAAAAGTCTTTTGCACATTTGTGGTCGTTGATGAACGGGAAGTTGTTTTTAGGGTGAAGGACCAAAGAAGGACTTGAGTTTGGTCAGGAGTTTTAGGGACAAATGAAAATGTTCCTATTAAGTGAATTCACCCAAAGCAGATTTATATGTATATTTATAAAGGGAGGAAGTGTCAATCTAGAATGTGTGTAGACTTCAGTCTTTTCTCTCCACAAAAATACATGCAATATCCATTGTTTATGTGCATGGACATGGAAATAACTGGCAAAAGCCAGGAAACCCCAGGTACGATGGAATGGGGTTAGGCAGGAAGGTATTTCTAGAAGCTTCCTGTGCTGTTCTGACCTTGTGAGCAGGAGATATCCATGTGTCAGACAGGTTGGAGCCTGCAGTGCCCCGTGTGCCTTGGTGTGCTCGTGTCATGGGTGGGGGTTCAGGAGGAGTTTAATTACTGTGGCTTAATTACACCCACTGTATAGAGCTCAGTCACTGAACCATCAGGTGCTCTCTCTAAACAAGAGTTTTGTTCTGATTCTTGAAGGAACTTCATGTGAAAATGATAGATCTTAATAATAAACACAGTAACCAGATGTTTATTTACTGCAAGGTGCACCCACCGTGCTAAAAACTGACTTTTAAGTCATTTTTTTTCCCCCTTGGTAGCTCAGATTTGGGAGGGTTCTTGTTTCACCCCCCCTGGCTGCTGTGCCAAGTTTATAATTGTGGACCATCTTTGCTGTTCCACTGCCTGTCAGGAGGCTGAGAAAATGCCAAATCCATCTGCATGGAGAGTGTTTGTTTCTGCACCACAGTTCCTTTCTGAGGAATGTCTGGATGAAATGGAAAAAAACTGCTGCATTTAGGATTCAAGGGAACATGTGGTGATGGGGGCAAATGAGTTAATGTTGTCCTTTTGAATATCTGCCTGGTGAAGATGACTGCAGATCCAATTTCCTCCTAATTTAATCAGCCTTGTTGCTTATTGAATGGAGGAGAGGAAAATGTAACTTCCTAACTGTTCATGGGGGGAAAAGGATGAAATTATTTATTAGGTACTAAGCTTTCTGTGTCCCTTCCAGACCAGTTCTGTCTGGTCACATAAGTGCTAATAATCAGTCAAGTCACAGCTCTGCCTGTATTTTAGAAGTCACAGAATAGTTAGAGAAGATGTTCCACATTGCAGCTCAGTAAGTAAATTTAAAAATTCCACCTTTCTGTCCTAATCCTGGGTTATTACCAGTTTGTAGCTCCAGATAGTTTTTATGCAATGTGGGTTTTTTAAACTCAATTTTATTGCTGTTGAGTTTCCAACACATGCACTAATATTAAGATGCAAATACAATTCTGGTTTTAGAGAATGCCATCAAATAGCTCTTACAAGTGAAAACTTTTTTGTTTAGGTTAGCTAAACAAAGCTTTTTTGTTTTGTTAAGAAGAGCTAAGTTTTAAAATACCAGTTTTGATCTCTGACTTACTTTGTCTCAAGTTTCCCTCACCACTCAGTAAATAGAGAGTTTTCCATTATTCTGTATTGAATGGCAAAACACAGGGACTGAAATGACAGGGTTTTCTATTTAATTTTAATATTTTTATTTTCTCTCTACTAGTAGAGATGGAAATTTCTGCCTTCTAAGATTCTCAACACATTTTTCAACCACATTTTTGTCAGACCACCAGTGTTCTGACATCTGATGTAGCTTCTGACTGTGCTGCTTATACATTGACCTCTCTTGGATAAATCTGCTGCTCAATATCTGAAATTTGATTGGGAGGAAAAGGGTCCAGTGCTGGAAAAGCTGCTGGATTTATTCATTCACCTGTTTGGGCTTTAGTACAGGAGCTCAAGTTTTGTCTCTGGAGACAGATAATGTCCCATGGATGAGTCCCAGCACCAATGCACAGGGCTTAGGCCATGATAACTGTTTGTAACAAAATAACATGGAACTGGGGTAACTGTAAAACATTTGTTGTATCTAATCCTTGTTGTGAATATTCCAGAACTCGCTGTGTGATTTTTAAACCACTTGTACAGAAAAGCTTTTGTTGAGAACTTGCACAACAGGAGGATGTTCAGTTAATCTCTCTCTCTGAGGAGAGATTCTTTTCAGGTACTTTTAACTCTAAATATTGTTTTCACACTGTGTTCTCAACCCTGTTGCAAACTATTTTGTGTATGAAGGACGATGCATGTATTTCATGCACTTTTAATTTGCAGGAAGTCTCGTGGACCTCTCTAGCTCCAAAGCCATGAAGTGATTTTTCTTTTCACATGAAGAAAGATCGGATGCTTTTGCAATGTGGCACATTAAAACATCTTTGCTCATAAAAGATCTAAAACTGAATGCTTGTTAGTTGTGACTTCTTTCCCTAAAAAGCTAATTTCTGAGACTGATTTTGTATTTACAGTGTAGTTGGTTTGAGTTTGTATTCACAGGAATTCCACTTGCAGGAAGTTTCTGTCCTTTCTGATGATCAGCAGGATAACATTTCCTCTAGTCCTAGAGGTAAACTTCCAACTTTCCTACTGGATTGCCATGAAATTACATTAGATATTAGGTTTTAAGGTCAAGTGTAATTTTAAAGCCTTGAGGGTTCATATTTAGGTAAGAGAGGTGAAGTGGGGGTTTGTGTGTTACAATATTGAGTAACTTGAAAGGATTTTTCCAGCGTGATGAGAGGATTCTCCAGATGGCTCTGGGTGCTGTTTGATTTCTTACACCACATCCTGAATGTTTGGTAAACCGGGAATTCGGGGGGCATTAAAGAGTCTTTTAGCATAGGAAGTATTTATCTGTGATCACTTCACATGGTGTAACCTGCCATAAATCTGCAGCTCAAACAGAATATTCAGAACAGCTTCACAATTAATTCCCAGCACTTCATCCAAAGCAAGAAGGTTCGAGGTGCCGATTATTTGAAGGAATTTTCAGGATATCCTTTTGTGGTTTTTTTTTTTTTTTTTTTACATCAGTTTGCCCCTGGAATTCCCGGTGCCCGCGGGTGGAGAAGGGATGAAATGTAGGGATGAAATGTTGTAGGAAACAAAACGGAACGAATCTGAAGGTCCGGTTCCTGCCGCGGGAGGCCGCCAGAGCCCGCGCATTCCCCATGGATTTCCATGGGGATCCGTCTTCCTCCCAGCGATTCCCGGAGCCGCGCGGGATGGGGAGCCCGCAGTGCAGAGCTGGGTTGAAAGGAGGTGCTCGTTCTGCCCCAGATTCTGAGTTTTGCCGGTTTTATTAAGCTTGGATTTATGGAAGGGGGGGGAGGGGGGAGTTCCTAATTCTAAAATCTGGAATATTGCTGTGGAAAGGAAAATGAGGGAGCAGCTGTAGGTGTTTTACAGCTGCACAGTCGTGGCTTGGGGATTTTTTGGGGCAGGATAAAGCACTGGGAGATGCTGGCTGGTTTCTTGTTGGACCAAAAAATAGTGATGCTACAAATTGGGGAGAAAAACCCTAATTCTGTTAATGATGGAAACACTTCCTCATGTCTCTAAAAAATTTAAAGTATTCCCATTTTACAAATAAAGAAAAAAGGCAATATCGCTTGAGGTGTCTTGATTACAAGGCCATTAACACCTGCTGCAGATAAAATTCGGGAATGCCAAGAAACTGAGATTTTTATCAGATTTAAACACACTCGATTCCCAAGATGTTGAGGCAATACCTCAGTGGGTGATCTGATATTTTCTCCCCTCTCAGTAAAAGTTTCCCCCAGGCAGTGATGCTTGATCAGTTGGGCTTTTCTTGTTTTAATGATAATTAAGGCTTAAACTGATGTCAGACTGAGCAGGGAAAAACAGGAGCTGTGCTGCTCAGGCTCCAAAAAATGAGTGTTTGAACATAGTGAAATTAAAAATCCTTCTTAGCTGTTCAGTTGAAAGCTAAGTTGTCAAATCTTGGTAGAGCCGAAATTCACTTTTTTTAAAAAAAAAATCAATAGGTTTCCTCAAAGCTCAGCCCAGTAAAAGTTTTCATGGTGCTGCTCAAGCTGTGCTTGCAAAGTTTGCAACCAAACTCTGTAACTTGTGAAAATGGGTTGTGAAATGGGACTTGAAGCTTTAATGAGTAGCATTTAACCCAACCAGCATTTTATTCTGCAAAAGGGAGTGAAATGCTGCTGATACAACACTCTTACCCCTAGAAACCTTCCAATTTTTGTAAATCATAGGGGTTAGAACATAAGGAAGGAATTTTGGCTTTTTTATGGTGGTATTTTACTACAACGTCAAAGCTGTGTGAGCCCTCAGATTTCTGTGGTAATGCTGAACTTAAAGCAATGTAATTCCAATTAATCACCACCCTAAACCAACCTTATTACAATAGAAACCTTTGTATATATATATATATATATATATATATAAAAAGAATCTTGATGTTCACCTTGTAAGCAATAATGTATTTTTATTATCAAACTGAAAATTCTGCTGCACAGGTGGGGGAAAAAAAAATAATTTCACTGCTGTGCAGCAGCCTCTTGATGATGTAAATTTGTTTTGCTGATGGTTTGTTGTGGTTTCTGGGTGATTTAAAGTTCAAGTAAATTCTGTCACCACTTCCTGCTGATAACCTGGTCTAGATCTGTTACATACAGAGCTTTTAGCAGTGGGGAGAGGGGCTGAAAATCTGGTGTTCACTCTTTGCTGCTGGCTGGGGAAGGGAGGAGGTTATCTAAGAAAAGAAGAAGCTTAAAGTAAAGCCTTCAAAGCAGGCTCCTCTTGCAGCTGTCTGGAGATAACACGGCAATTTTCCTCTTTATTGGGTGTATTTAATAGCTGCTAACTACCCTGGTGCTTGAATCTTTGTTAACAGCGTGTTTAAATTGTACCACGAGCGTACGGGGAGGGGTGAAAGAAAAAAAAAAAAAGTCATTTAGTATTTAAAATCTGCTTGTGGAATTCCTTAACCAGCTGGCAGCTGGCTCAGTAATGTGATCAGAGGGGTGGGGTTGCTTGTGTGGAAGGGAAATAATTTATAGCACGAGGTAGAATGTTACTTTACCCACAAAAAGTATCCCAGTTAATAGAAATATTCCCTTATTAGTCCATATATTTAACATTTGAACCAGAACATTGCCCTTGCTGTTAGCAGGAATTACCAATTAAGGAATTCTGCGGCAAAATCTCATTAAGAATTTGCTTAAGCAGAGAGTGTTAGAACAAGAATAATCTCGTAAAGCAAATACATTTCAGCCCCGAAGAGGTAGAGCTTTAATCCTTGGATATGAGGAAATGGACAGACAGAAAATATTAATTAAATGTTTTTAATACTGGAAGTGTCCAAGGCCAGGTCGGAGCAACCTGGGATTGTGGGAAGTGTCCCTGCCTATGGCAGAGGGGTGGAATGGGATGGGCTTTAAGGTCCCTTCCACCCCAAACCATTCTGGGAGTATTAAACCTGTACTTTATGCACTGAATTATTGTTATTAGCACTCAAAGGCTGAGCTGGGAATAAAAACGTGCAGTGAGAAGCCTTCAAATTACCTCGGCCTGAGCTGCTGGGTGCTCGTGTCTTAATTACAGAGCTTTGAGGGGATGGCATTTAATTGGGGTTTGCTGCGTGTGCGCTCAGGCTCTGCGAGCACAGCTGCAGATGTTTGGGGACAAAATTGCCAAGATCTCTGCTGGAAAAATTCATGGCAAGGGCTGGGTTGGAGATTTCCAGGAGAAATACGGGATACCCTCATTTTTGTAATTAAGGGGCGTCTTGGAGAAGCTGCATTGGCACTGCTGGATTTGGGGGGTTAATACTGGTGGATTTTTTGGGGTTAGTACTGGTGGATTTTTGGGGGGTTAGTGTGGGTGAACTTAGGGGTTAATACCTGGTGCATTTTGTGTCTGTGCTCTGCCGCTGCTCCCCCGCCCCCGGGGACAACCCAAGAGCCCACCCCACGCACCAGACACCGCTAATTACCGCCGTTTATTAACGTGCGCTAATTACCTGCGCGGGGAAGGCCGGAAATAACGCACAACCATGGGAAAGTGACCACAGCCGCCCCCTTTTCCCGGCGCCGTGGCCCTGAAACCCGCGGCCCCCGGGGATGCGCAGCCCCCCGCGCATCCTGCGCGCCTCCTCCGCGGGCGCGGCGCCTTTAAGAGGCCGCGCCGTGTTTGTTGTGCGGCCGCGCGAGCCGCGCTCCCATTGGCTGCCGCAGCCGCAGCTGCTGCGTGCGGGCCCGCCGGTGCGCGCGGGGGGNGCCGCGCCGGCGGCGGGGGGCCCGGCCGGGGCGCGCGGGGGGGGAGGGGGCGGGAGCGCCGCGCCAGCGCCGCTCGGAATGGCTCGGCAAAAATGGGCTGCGGCCGGCGGCAGCCAATCCGAGGCGTGTTGCTATGTGCCGGCGGACGCTGATTGGCTGAGGGCGGTGTCGCTCAGCGCCGGCAGGATATAAGGGGAGGGACGGGCGGCGGGCGGGGGAGGCGCTGCGGGCTGTGTGCGCGTCGGCTGCCGCCGCGCTCGGTCCGCGCCGGGACGCGCTCGGTGCGGCCGCGGTGAGTGAGGGCGGCACGGAGAGCGTGAGGGCGTGAGGGGCGAGCGGCCGGCGGGGAGGAACGGCCCGNCCCTTCCACCCACCCCGCGGCCGCGCGGATCTGCGGGAGCATCCCCGGGGGGGGCTCCATCGGGGCCGGTGGAGGAGGTGGGGGAGCCCCCGGTGCTGGCGGTGGGAGAGCCGGGCTGGGCGAGCGGCGGCCTTTGTGTGCGCGGCCGGGCGAGGGGATGGAGGCCGGGGGGCAACAGGTCCAGCCGGGAGGGGTTCGGTGCCACCGACCCGGGGATCAACGAGGAAACGCCGGGGGAGGAGGAGGAGGAGCAGAGATGGTCCTTGCTCGGCACCCGTCTCGCTGTGGCGATGAACGCGCTCCAAACCCTGACCCCGCAGGTGGAACAGGGCGTGCGTGGGGCTCGGGCGGTGACCCCGCGGAGGTGCAGCATCTTCCCCCCGGGGCTCCGGGGCAGCAGCTCCGTTTGCCAGCAGTGCTGCGAGTCCCCGGAGCCCGGGCCGTGCCCAGCTGTGGCTCTGCTACAGCGCTGACATCGTGCTCGGGGCGGCACAGGGATTGCAGGGCACCCTGGAGATGCCCCTCCCAGGGCAGTTCTGGCACACGGAGCACCGAAACCGGGCGCGGGGTAACTCAGCTGGTCTGTGTTGTTGCTGTCGCCTCTGATAAGGGTGTAGCAGCTTCCTCTTCTGCAGAGCTCCGCCGAGGGCCGGGGCTGAGAGTGAGATGGTAACGGGGTTCTGCGTCTCCATAGAAACTTCTGGGTTTGAGCCAGAAAAGCCAGATGAGTTCGAGGTGACAGAAGTAGCCACGGGTCCAGAGCTTCAGGTTTTAACGCTGATTTTTTTTTGAAGCCAAACTGATTTGAAATGTGATTTTTAACTCCTTAAAATGTGATTTTAACGGGGTAGGAAAAAAAAGGAGTGGAATCCTTGCCCCCTTACCCTACGATTTACTGGAGTGGCTCTGTCCCCACGTTTTTGTGTCTTAGAAAACAGCCCGAGGAAGGCCTGTCAGACCAGTGTTCCTCGCGTGCAGGCGGGCCAGGGCGGGACGGAGCGCAGCACCTGCCTTCCTGCCCTGCCTTCCTGCCCTGCCTTCCTGCCCTGCCTTCCTCAGGGCCTGCTCCCTGCTCCAGATAAGGATTTTTCCTAATGCGTTTACAGTTACTTAAAGCTGGGCAGCGCAGGGAGGCCTGTGCCGAGTGAGAGGGTTGTAAACAAGCAGATACTGAGGGAGCTTGCCTTGTAATCCGTGAGAGGATTCTGCCTGGAAAGGATGTGTTTTGTGACTTCATCCTCGCAGAGCACTCCCACTGATTCTGTTCAAGATCTCATCGTGTTGGATCCACGCCTCTGGTTCCTTGTAAACATTGTTTGCCCTGTAACAACAGTGCTGGAACAGGGAATTGAGATGTTCTCCTTTTCTCCCTGGATCCCTGATTCCTGTTCCCTGCTGAAAGGCCATGTAAAAGTGAGGGCTGTGCTTTGAAGCTGAAGTTGGGAATGCTGTAGGGGAGGGCAGAGACGTTGCTTTCATCTGATGAAGATGTCAAGTGCTTCTCTTACTTATTTATTATTTTAGTTTTCTTTGCAGGTGTCTCTTTCCCAGTGCCAGGATTGGAATAACTGACAAAACTGTGTTGGTCCTTGAGCTCCCTCGTGTCCTCTGGATCCATAGATTCTGAATAAATTATTTCCTTTCCTTGCTGCTTGGTGTGTGCAGTTGAGTCAGGGTTGTGTTGAAGAAGACTGCATTCCTACCTGTAAATCCACATTCCCTCAAAGGCTCCTTGACTCATGGATTGAATACCTGTTGCTGAGGGAGAATTTAATTAAGGAACTGGTCACTCTGGTGTAGGTCCTGGCTGGCAGTTTAGAAAGTGGGAGCTCCTTCATCTGGTGTGGTACTACAAAAGCATTTCAGGGATTGCAGAGGAGTAAAAAACCATTTATTTCTTGTTCTTGCATCACGGCCTTGCCTTTGACCATGTGTGTGTGGAAGAAGAGACACCAATAAAGCCAGGCTTTCATTGGGCTTTGGTCATTAATTGGCAGAGCTTTGTTTGCTTGAGCTTAAGCAGAGTCTTCATTAGAGGTCAGCTATGGAGTGCTGGAGCAGAGGGGTCACAGAGTGGAGTCTGGAATGGAGAGTTCAGTTCTCTGGGCTATTTTGAAGCTGATCAGGATGTCCAAAATGTAGCAGAGTGTGTTTATTGCTTGGAAACCAGGATACACAGCTGCCTTCTTCCCCTCCTTGACAGAGACCTGTAAGCTGGTCCTTCAGGGTGTTCCCTCTTTTCTGTGCCTGTTTATTTGCAGATCTTGTCTTTTAGACCTAGTCACAGTAACTAATGGCTAAGGACAGGTTTCCTTTTCCTTCCAGAAGCCAAGAGGAGTCCGTGGAAGAGGGGGACTATTCTGACTCAAAGATTTCTCATTTCTTTAGAACAGATCTTTAGCTGGTGTCCGCTGGTCGTGTGATGCTGGTTGAGAATGTGGATTTCTTATAGTTTGTCTTTTTTGGGGTGATAAAAAGAAAGGTTTTCCACGAGTGCTGTGCCCTGGGCCTGAATCATGTTCCCTGTTGCCCCTATTGGTTCCTGGTCTTCATTTCCCTGGAATTTGGAGTTGATTATCTCTGAGTCTGGTTTTTGCCATGTCATTTTGCCTTTTTGTCCCTGTTTGTCAGGGTCTGTGGCTATCCTGCAGCACATAAGCTGATTGTTCTTGATTCTTCTTCTCTGCAACCCTTTACTGGACAGCCACATCTTCCAGGCCTGTCTGGGAGTGTTTCCACTGGGATGTGGGATGTGTTGGCCATCGGGAGCAGCTCCGTCTCCGGAAGCGTCACTGGACTGGCCAAGCCACTTAAGGCTGCAGGAAATAACATAATTAATGAGACTTAGTTCTCCCACATCTTGTACCTGACAATCTCAAGTCACTTGACAATGCTAATTAAAGCTAATCACGCTCCTCTGTTTTTAGTAAATAGCTATTATCCCTGCTTCACTCTTGCTTTAACAAATGATAGTGCCAGGCACTGTGAGTCACTGGAAGTTATGGGAATGCAACCCGGTGGAGCTGCCTTCCGGTCTCCTCACTGACATGTCCATCTAGAGATTGGTTCTTTCACACCTGCCCAGGTGTTGGTGGAGAATGTTAAAATGTGAGATGTTTTGCTGACTCACAGAAATACAGCACTTTTAGGCTCCTTTTTGTTTTCACTGCCGTCGTGACTTGTACAGAGCGAAACTCCCGCAGTCGAGCAAAGGCTAGTAAAAGTTCCAAAAGCTGAGGATGCTTTGAATCTGCCCTTCAGAGAACTTTCTGATCTGCTGAGAGGGAAGGCAGAGTGGTGTCACTTCTCCTGTTTCACACTGGCACCACGAGGACAAAGCGTGGCACGGTGTGACCTGGGCATTGCACGGCTCAGCCGCGGAGCTCCAGAAGAAACTCTGAGGTTTCGCTGATGAAATATGGCTGGAGCAAGATGTTGCTAAAAACAGACTGTCCAGCATCACAAACAAAAAAAAAAGATGGGGTTAATTATTAACGGTGGGGAAATAAGAAATCTTCACGAGAATCCCAGGAACTCCCAGCTCAAACGTGTGTCAGTAGGCGCAGAACTGTGCGAGGTGAGTCAGTTCACCTACCTTGGCAGGCTAGAGAGGATATCCAGGAGGAATTAATGACAAAACCTGGCAAAGTAACAGCTGACTTGACCTTCTTAAACTAGATTCAGTTATAAAGTATCAGTCATGTGAAGATTGAGCCCCAAATCCTCGCCTGACTTTGCCCCCTTGACACCGGGCGCTGCTAAAGGAAAGCAAGAAGGGCGTTGGCTGAAGTGCCATGGTTTGTCCCTTGTTAATGCAGAAACTGTTGCATTAAAAGTGTTTCTGGCAGAGATGGGTCAGAATTCACCATCTTATCCTCAGCTTTACTCAGAAAATAATCAGATGTACCAACGTAGAAAACAAAGTCCCTGTCTGTCCTGTGACAGATGAGCTGCTGGGCAGAGCAAGGCCAGGTTAAAAATGTTCCTGGGAAGAACCCTCTGAGCAGGTGGGGTTTGTGGGCAGGTGAAAATTTAGGGATTTGACAAGGGGTGCTTGTAGTAGTGAGTCATGACAGGCAGCTATAGCAGGCCCTTCTTTAATGGCTTTGAGGATATTGGAATGATCCTTGCAATAGATAAATGTTCTCACTGTGTTCCCTGGCTTTATCAGGGAGAAATGGATGATCCATCCAGCAGCCCCAGGTAATTGAATCCTGGTCATACCTATGTATGCCAGAGAGGGAGATAATAAAGTGATCTGAGGAGAACCACAGAAAATGCAGTGATATGAGATTTATTTGGACAGCCAGACTGCTTTGCAGTTAAAGCAAATCAAGCTGAGAAGTTGGGATGATGAAGAGCGTTTCCATTTTGTCAGTAAACGATCAGTTGGATGGGAAGAGCTTTTCCTTGCTGCCTTTGCTTCAGGTTGGTGCTAAAACAGCAAGGCAAGGGTCCCGTTTCATTTTGCAGAACGCTGTGTCTTTGTGATTCTGGCAGAGTCCTTGATCTGGGGCTCCAAGTGTGACCTTCACCTCGAACGTGTGGCTTTGCTCAGCACCAGGGTGCGTCTGAAAGGAGGAGCTGCAGCTCAGCCGGTTCAGCTGCAGGAACTCTTACCCCTTCCTGGGGCTGCTGGAGCTTTGCAAAATGTGAAGGAGGAAATGGAGTCACTTGTGTGTTAAATTAGTCCAGCTTGCAGCTTTTATTTGTGGCACGAGTGGGATTTGCTGGTGGGAGCAGACGGAAGCGCTGCCTCGTTCGGAATCGCGGCGCTTCTCCGGGCGACTTTTCCTGCTGTGTTTGGTGCCACTGGAGTGGCCTCTGCTGGAATTGGGCCCTGGATTTGGCCGGAGGGACCTGAAGGTGGGCAGCTCGCAGCCGTAATCTCGCCCTGCTGCTCCTTATCAGCAGTACAGGCTCTTCTGCATTGCAAAGATATCGCTGCCAGGCAACTCGGGAGAGTGGGAAGAGAATTCAGCCAGAGGTGTCAGTCATTCCTTGGAGAGGCTGAATCTTGCAGTCCCTGCTCGTGTGGTTTCAGAGACAGGCCTGGAAAAAGTAATAAATTATAATCTTTCAGTAATACCTTTAAATAAAAAAAGGTTTAAATAAACCTTCTGTAATAAATTATGAAGCCAGGTGATGTCTGTCCTAGCTTGTCCCGTGCCTTTTTGAGATGAAATTGTAAAGGGAAGGCTTTGATTAAGATATCCAGAATTATTTCCTTTCCCAGCTTCCCAGTGCTGTCTGATGGTGCTTTGAGTCGTGGGGTGAGATGAGTGAGCAGTGCTGACACTGAATAGTCCAAGCCCAGCCTTAGACTGTAAAGAAACACAGAAAATTCTCATTGTCACCTGCTCTCTGTAGTCAGGAGACAGAAAGAAGCACCTCTGCACCATCTTTGCTGAGTTATTTGAACATGTTCTTTCCCTTTCCAGTTGGCTGAGTGCTGTAATTCACACAAGAATTCCTGCTTGGAATGCAGGAGCCTTCTGGACTTGCTTCTTGCATTTAAGAACCTGTAAATGCACTGGTGTGGGTTATTTAAAACAAAAGTGAAACTTTAAAATTTGATTTAATCTCCAAACCTAAATCAACTATGTAAAGAACCATTTTCTAAAAGTATTTTTATATTTTTAATAAGTTTAATGGGTTTTTACTGGATTACAGTGACAAAGCTACACAGACTTAAACAAAATTCTAACCCAAAGTGAGTTTTAAAATTTGCTCTTTGTTCCTTTTAAGTTTCAACTCATTTTTCTGTACTTTCCAGGTGACCTTTAGAGGAAGCCTGTCCATCAGAGACATCCCAGGGGGGTTTGTTGGTGGGTGCTGTGTCTGTTTTTGACAAGAAGAGTTGTGATTGACATGGAGTGATGATCTTAAAGAGGGAAAAAACCACCAAACCCCAGCCTTTCAAAGGTGATTAATATAATCAGCCTGGCAGTTCTGCCGGACTTGGTGCTGGGAGCTGTTCAGCAGGATAACACCGGGGTTTTTCCTGCCGGGCTGGCTGTGGAATGTGGAGCACGGCAGGTGCAGCAGGGTTGGCATCCTGCCCGTCCCGGATTCCCTGTGGCCGGCTGGAGACTCTGGGATTGCCTCCTGCTGCAGCTCTTCCTGATGCCCTCTAGTGGTTTCCTGGCAGGAAGGTGTTTGCCATCACCTTTATCCATCCATCCATCCATCCATCCATCCATCCATCCATCCATCCATCCCCTTTTTCCCAAAACCATGAAGTGCTTCCGCACGGTGCAGGAAGACATGAAGTCGCTTGCTAGGAGAAACCCAAGAGGAGGAAAAGGGGTTAAATATTATTATTTGTGTTGTAATTGTGTCCATGCAGCTGATAAAAGTCAGTGCAGAGGGTTCCTGCTGGCTGTTTTCCACAATTTCTCCTGTTCTTTTCCTACTTCCAGGGTTTGGAGGATGAGCTGAGGGAGTGCAGGTGTTAGAGAAAGACACTGGTTTGAAATTGGTGCATTTCAGAACCTCGGTGCTGAAGGAGCGGAGCACGTTGTGTTCACCCATCTGCTGTTTCAGCTCCGTTCTTGGCTTTCCCTTGTGTTCCCTGCTTAAATTCGGGATGCTCATCCTTCCTCCCAGACCTTCCACAAGGTACATCCCACCCCTCCCACCTTCAGACGATCTGGTTCATCTTTCCCAGAGCTGAGGATCTCCAGAACTGCCCCAAACCCAAGGATTTTTTTTTGTCACCATCAGAGTATAAAATACTCCTTGAGCAGTGCCAGGTGTCTCTGAGGGTCCAACACTTGACACTCTGGTAACTTCTATTCCATAGGGAAGCAGAACTGGGCATCAAACCCAGACTCCAATTAGAGACCAGCCTTCCTCCTTCAAGCTGCAGTAAGGAATATTAAGGCAGTTTTTTGTCAAGAAAACCCTGGTAAGTGGCTGTACTTACCTTGAGAATTTTCTTAGACTCCTGCTCAGAGCCTGGAGCGACCCAGGCTGCTACAGCTTAGACAGAGAAAACTCTCCAAACCCAGTTCCTCTTGTGCTTTTCCTCGCACTGGCAATAGCACATCTCACACTCTTTCTATATTAATGAGAAGAGACCCACCAGAGAAGGAAGGTTGGGTTTCCAAATAGCTGGATTACTTCAGAGCTGCTGCAAACAGCTTTCTGTAGCATTTGCTATATTCTAATAAGTATTTCACAGGCTGAAGTTTATCTTTGAAATTGAATAATCCCTAAAACAAACTCTCAGTCCCAACAAACCTGTTGTTTGTCCTGCCACAATGAACATTTGCATCTGAGCTGCATTGCAAATGGATTTTATTCAAAATTAGGCTTGTGTGTGATGGTTTCGTTCTCTGGCATATGGACTTGTACACGCAGTGGCCTTGTCTGGCAAGTGCTTGGCACAGACTTCCTCCCTTTTTTTGTGTTTCCTGAATTGCTGACAGCTTCGTGGGGAAAGTGGGTGTTGGACACCCACAGGTGGAGGGTGGATCCTGAACCAAGAAATTGTCCAAATGGCAAAATGTGTGTCGTGATTTTTCCATCAGGAAGTTGATATCTGCTCAAAACTCAGCAGGATGAAGCAGGACAGCCCAACACACCCAGTGCAGGCAAGCAGAACATTCAGCTGATTCTCTCACTGATAACCCACAGTAAATGATGTTGAAAGCTTTTTCTTTTAGAATTCCTTCCTTTTGTCTAAACCAGCTTTCTGACTTGTTGTGAATTAATTAATAGGCACAAATTTCTCTCCTACTGAACTGAGTGAGTCCCATCCCAGAGATAAATTTCTCTTGAATGAGAAAAGAAAAATAATGGATGATGTTGCTGGTGACAGATACTCATCTCTCTGACAGTACTGGGCATGATGATAAAGTGAACAAACCTCTTGTTCTGTTTTAAAGTGAGTGGAATGACTCCACTGATGCCCACTGCCTGTGATGCTGATGAGCTCATCATTCTGAAAACCAGAGGCACAGCCTAAATTCATCCCCATGCCTTTGTTCTGCAGCAGAACAAATGCACTCTTAGCTGGTAATTGTCTCTTAATTCAAATGTAGTTGTCATTAGGACATGAAAAATCCAAGAGGTTGGGTTTTGCATTGCTGGGAGCCACTAAATACATTTCAAAATTATACTTAAGACAGAAATTGGTCCTTACAAGCTGCTGGCTGTGTTTGTAGGATGTCAGAATGCATTTCCTATAGGTTTTCCCTCCTCTCCCACACTTGGATGAGGACAGAGCCCTTGGTAGACAATGCACGTGTGATCAGACTGTGTGAAAGTGGTGTCTCGATAAATTGTAGCTGCCATAGCTGAGCTTATCTGAAGTTTTTATTCAAAGCATTTTCTTAACAAGGCTTCCCACCAAGATCTTGGCTCCCAAACCTTTATTCTCTGCCCTGCCTGAAGCAGAGAGATCGAGTTTGCCTTCTCAGCACAGCCCTGAGAACAGGAATTGCAGTTCCTCTGATATCATCTCGCCTGAGTATTTTTTTTTTCTTGTCTGCTTTTGAAAGGTCAAATGTTTTTTGCTGACGTTCAGTGTGTTATGAGGTCAAATAAATGAATGCTCATGAAATGCTTTTGCAGAAAGCTGTGTGCAGCAGATAATTCCTGTGTGTGTTCATTGCTCTGTCAGATAAATGCAGCTGTAGTACTTCCTGTTTTATTCATTGTTCTGGAGCATTGATGCTTAGCAGGCCTGGACAGAGGGGTCAGCAAACAACAAATTAAGGGATTGCTGTGATATTATTCTGGTTGGGGTTTATTTATCTCTCCACTGGGCTCTGGGGGTGCCTGTGGATTACCTTCTCCTGATCAGGAAAGGAAAGTTTGGCATGGCAGGATGGAAGTGCTAAAACTGGTGATTGATCATTTTACCGATCCATGCTGAAGCGAAGGAGAGAGGGGGTTGCACCATTTCATTACAAATCAATCGAGTTGAAGGTTTAGACACAGTCTGGATTCTCATTCAGGAATCAGGTGAAGTGACTGCCAGTCCTTCCTCATGCTTTCCTCCACGTGCTCTGCCCGAGGGAATCTGTCTCCAGACAGGGCTCGGTGCCTCGGGATCCGATTGCATTTGGCCCCAGGAAGGGCACACTTGGTCTCCTGCTTCCCTGCACTTGGGTGCTCACAGATTGCAGGTTCTGGGGTCCTTTAGGGCTGGCATAAAACACATCAGCTGCTCAGTCAGGGCCCTGGAATTTGGGGATGGTTTTGTATCAGCTGAAAATGAGGATTCTGCTTTGGTTCACATCTGGTTTCTGCCCTGTTGCAAATTTAGGGTGCAGTCCTTGCGTGCTTCTCACCTTGGATGGGAAAACAACGCTGACTAATGCAGAACTCAGTTCTGACAAAATTCTGATGCACACAGAGAACTGGGGCAGGATACGGGTGAAGACTGATTTATCTTCCTTCTCTGATGAGTGTAAAAAGCAAATCTTGCTGAAATCCAGAGCTGCAGCTGTGGAGCAAACAGTGCCCAGTCCTCAGCAACCGGCCGGGTAAATTCCTGGCAAGACCCCCTTTTGGACTGAACAAGAGAGGGGTGAGTTCCTAACAAGCTGGGAGATGAACCCTTCTGTGTCAGGATGGGTCCTGCTTAGCTGTGGCTGTAACTTGAATTGGAAAAGGTTAATTTGATTAGTTGGTGTTTGCAAAAAGCTTTAGGAGCGAGCACTGCTGTGGAAGTGCTGACTGTTATGATCATGATAGATATGCTTTATCAGCAGTTTGCCTGACGAGCAAGATGCTTTTTTCCCATTTGATTGTGAGGGAGCTGCCTCCTGGAGAGCAGCAGAAAAATATTTCAGAAAAAAAGGGGAAAAAAAAACGGGTATCCTGTTGTTTCACTGGATTCTGCCTCCTGTTGAGCACTGTGTGTGGTCACGGTCCCTCTGGTACCTGCAGGGAGCTATGAGACAGAGAGAGAGGGACTATTTATAGGAACAGGGAGTGACAGGACTACGGGAATGGCTTCACACTGACAGAGAGGAGGTTTAGGGTAGGTATCACCAAAAAATCCTTCCCTGTGAGGATGGTGAGGTTTGGCCGAGAAGCTGTGGCTGCCTCATCCTTGGAAGTGTCCAAGGCCAGGTTGTCAGAGCTCTGAACACGCTGGGACAGGGGAAGGTGTCCCTGTCCATGGCTTGGATACCTTGAATCTGCTTTGTCAACCATGACAAGGCTTGGGGGAAGTGTTGGAGGCAGGGTTTTCATGGATGCCTAAGATTATTTCTTGTTTGCTTCATTTTGGGGATGGGTGGTGGTGGTAGTGGGGAAGTTGGTGTTGTTCCACGTTTGATAGACAAAGTGCAGGCTCAGAAACTGAACAGAATCACATGTTTTATGGAAAGGAAAATCCTCCTGGGAGGAGCAGCCAGAGTTCATGATTAATTTGTAGAGCATGCATGCACGCCATGGATCCGGGAGGGAGGGGAGCTGCTTCCTTTATGCTTTTCCATCCTCAAAAGGAACACTTGTAGCTGGTAAGACTTTTATAGGTGTGAGATCTGAAAACTCCATTTCTGCCAACAAAGAGAGACCCAGACTTGAGCTGCCTTGCCGGTGCTGTCAGATGATGTCGGAGTGTGAAACGGTGTTTCCATCCTGAATAGGGTTTTTAACTGTCTCTTGCTATCAGGAGTAGTCTTCAGAGGCTGTGCCTTGCTTTGGCTGCTGTCAGATGTTCAGATAAAAAAAAAAAATAAAATACTGGAGTGCAGTTTATAGAGTAGCTTCTACCTTCAGAGCTGGCAGGGAGTTATAAAGGAGAGCGTAACGAAGGAACCTTGCATTTCCCATGTGGAAAGTAGGGCAGAATGGAGAGAAAAACTGGTTTGGTGACTCATGGCCTTACCTGGTGGCTCAGAAAACCCAGGCCCAGCTCCCAGTTTTCCCATGGGCTTTTGGGGTGTCACAGCAGTGAGTCAGCCAGGGGACAGCAGGGAAAGTCTTCCACCTCTGCTCACTTTCTCCGTGGGTGGCAGAGCCCGGGGTGGTGCAGAGTTCCCCAGAGGGTTTTGGGAGACGAGGCTTGATGGAAATCATCTTCACACCTCTGCAGTCATTTCCAGAGCCATTAAGTGCTGGAAGAATGGATGGAGATAGCAGCAGGGAGGCGTGAGGGCAGCCAGCAAGCCAATAAATATCTGTCCTGCTGATCTAATCCCCAGGCATCACTCCTGGGGTCCAGCCCTAAATCCCGCTGCAGGCTGGGACAGCGCTGTCACCTCTGTGAGCTGAGCAGAGTTCTGTCTGTTTTCCACCGCAGGTTTGTGTGAAATTCCCGCTTCCTCCGCCCAAAATCTCTTCCTCTGGAGCATCACCAGCGTGTGGAGCCTGCCCCACACACCCATCCCCTGCCAAACCACGGCCTTTACCTGCGTGTTCCGGTGTTTTCCGTGCGACCCGTCCTGCGGGAGCGCCTCCTGGGCCACCCCGGAGTTCAGCCAGCGCTCAGTGGCTCCAATGGTGAAGATGACGAGGTCCAAGACTTTCCAGGCATATCTGCCTTCGTGCCACAGGACCTACAGCTGCATCCACTGCAGGGCCCACCTGGCCAACCACGATGAGCTCATTTCCAAGGTAGGCGCTCCCCGGAGCGGACGGTTCGCTCACGTCGGCGGCTGTGGAAGTGCTTGGCCTTATCCAGCTGCCTTTTTCCTTGGAAAATGGGCTCTCGGCCCAAAGGATCTATTTGTGAGCTGCTGGTTTTGTTTTAAGTGATTGTGGGGTCTTCACCATCCTCACAAGTTGCAGTGGAGGGGTTGGTACTGATCTCTTCGCTCTCGTGACCAGGGAATGGCTGGAGCTGAGTCAGGGAATGTTTAGCTGGATATCAGGAAAATGTTTCTCACCCAGAGGATGGTTGAGCCTGGGGAAAGAGGCTCCCCAGGGTTTGGTCACAGCACCAAGTCTGTCTGAATTCCAGAAGCATTTGGACAAAGCTCTCAGGCACAGGGTGGGATTGTTGGGGTGTCCTGTGCAGGAGTTGGACTCTGATCCTGGTGGGTCCCTTCCAGCTCCTGAGGGGTGTTAGGATAAGCTAAATTAAAAGCTCTCAGAGCCAGTAAGTGTTTCGATGCAGAAGGAGCAGGCCAGTAAGAGGAGCTTGTTCTGAAGTGGGAAAACTAACCTTTCCCAGTGTCTGCTGGAGCCTGCAGTGCCTGGCTGTGGTCAGGCATCGAGTTCCCAGGTCTCGGCTGCCTTGGAATAACTGTTCCGTAAAGCTTATTCATCTTATAAGATCTGTGTTCAGAGAAAACAGGTGCAGCCAGAGATTTACGAGCTGAACTGAGTGGAAATGGTGCTGTGAGCTCTGTGTGTGCAGCTTAAACAGTTCAGCTTCTTGGAGCAGCCTGGAAAGGCCGGGATCACCAGGGGCAGAGGTGCTGTGCCCTTGGAAAGGGGTTTGAAGTGTAAATGGAGCTGTATCTGTGCCCTGGGGGTGAAATACCTTCACCTTTTGGGGCAGCTGGGTGACTCCAGGCTCCTGTGCCCAGATGAGATGGGGCAGTGACTCCCTGGATTTTCATTTGGTACCTTGGATTTTGTGTTGGGACACAGAAGGTGCTTTATTGGATGAGGAAAGAAGCTTGTTTTACTTGCTGTTTTTACAGTAGGTTGGAGTTTGTGCTCTGCTTTGTTTTTTCTTGACACAGCTGGTCCCCAGCCAGGGAAAAGCAAGGCTGTACATTCCCAGTGCTTTCACCTTTGATGCTTCCTTCCCCTCCTTGTTCCACGTCCATGCTCCAATGCAGCCAACTTTGCAGGTTAAGTAGCTTCCAGCAGGGCAATACCAGTGCTGCCAGCTGCTTGGAATTTGAGCTTCTAGCCCAAGGCAGGCAGAAACTGCCCAGGAATGCTGACTGCTAAAGTATGGACAGGAGAGGGAAAGGAGGAAAGCACAACGTGACTTGTAGAAGTGTTAACTCCAGTGTGCTGTGGGATCTGCTCCTTCTAAAAGTTCATCCTAGACCAAGGTGTAAATTAATAGTTGGGTCCACATCGCTGGTGGAGCCGCTAGCAGGTCACGGAATTTGAATGCAAAGGGTTTGGGGTTTCAGGGTTTGTTTCTCAGGGTTGTAAACATGAATAAAAAACACATTCTTTGTATAATTGGAAACCTTATAAAAGTAGTTGTGCAATCGTGGCTTGTACAAGTGGCTGTTTGACAGAACACAAGGGCAGTCCCTGCCTCAAGGGGCTTCCAAAACGTGGAGGAACTTTCCCAGGCAAGCTTAAATAGTCGCCTTTTTATCTGCTTGAGTTCAGTTTGCAGAAGGCCTCGGGGAGATGTTTCAGTTCTTTCATCACAGCCTTAAGTTCACATCCCTGAACCAGGCACTGCGGTTGCCCTGCTTGTTTTCCACATGAAAACGTGGCAGAGGAAAAGGGAGGAACGAGGATGGAAAAGGGAGCGGGAGATCCTGCAAACCGGAGCGTTTCTCAGGCTGTGGAGCAGCTCATCCCGAACCTGGCTGTGCCACTCGAATCCAAACAGCCCAAATGACACCATCCTTGGAAACATTCCCCAGGAAACGGGCTTTTATGGAGCAGCAGGGTGTTGGTGGTTTGCCTCCATGAAATTAATTCCTCTGCTCCTTTTGCCCCGAGCTGTGCAGAGACCACACGAGAGCTGGGCTGCTCTGCACTCCGGGAGCTTTTAGCTCCTTTGGATGCACGCAAGTTGCAGCACTGGCTCGAGCTGTTGGATGAAACACAAGCTGGAGCTGAATCCCAGGATTGTTCTGTGTCAGTCCATACTTTCATTTCCTCTCCCATCTCCCGAGTTTCCCCTCCCAGCCCTTCAGCACCAGTGTTAACTTAAGTCTGGCTTCAAAGTGTTTTGCCAGGACCAGGTATCCAAAACTCTTTGACAAATATGCCTTGGCAAGGGCAGTTTTTGCTGCCTTCTCTACTTCAGGAAAACCTTGTGCTTTAGAAGGGGTAGAAGGTTTCTCAATAAACCATTGCTATTTAAAGAAAACAATCGATGCTGAGGCTTTTAAGAAAATCCAAAGCTGTTACATGAAGCCAGTTACCAAAATGCTGCTTACTTGGCCTTTTATCTCCTGCAGCCTGAGGGAGAAAGTGGTTTAGTGTGTCTGATTTGTAACAAGATCTAAATTGTAGGTTGGACTGTCTGGCCAAGAAAGGCCTTATTGACTTAGAAAATATTAAGGTGATCAGATAAATTGGGTGGAGTGAGTAGTTTTCCTTTCTGTGTTCCTTTGGTGTCTGGGTTAGCATGAGTAGAGGTTCTTGTTCCCTCGGAGCAATGCATCATTTAAAAGGCTGTGCCAAATTTAGTGCATACTCTTGTTTCATTGCTTTTTCCAGTGCTTAAGTGGGCTGAGACTTTGGGAACTCAACCCTGCCCTGCAACAGATTCCTGGGTGACCTTGAGGAAATCACTGGATGTCTTTGTTCCTCCTTTTCCCCACCTGCTTTGTCCAGTCTGCTTGGAAGAGTTTGCAGCAGGTCCTGTCTGCTCCTCCAAATTAGTACAGGGTGTCCCAATCCTCTTTGATTTTAATGTAAAAACAAAATCACTGTGCCAGGCAACTGTACTTAAAAAGCGTATGTCAATGCCAAAAAATAAGTGAAAGGTACTTCTTGTTACAGGCACAACATCCCATGGCTTTTAGAATGTTTAAGAAAAATATATATTCCATAATCGATGGCTCCAGGAAGGAGACACAGGAGTTTTTCTTTTGCATCATTTTCTAGTGGGGCCCGAGGGAACAGCCAACAAAATAGACATTTAACGAGGTAAAGCTGAACGAGTTTCTCACACTGGCAGGGGTGATGCTCTTTTCTGCATCCTCCTTGCCATTCCAGCTCTTTGCCAGCCTTTTCTGTTTGAATCCACATGAGCTTGGTGCCCTTAAAAGAGGTTGGGAACAAGAGCAGAAAGATCCAGGCCGAAGATGCCACTGGAGTGTCTTGGGTGCAGATTTTTTGTGCTGTGTGAGCAGTAATTCAGCAGAAATGTCCCTGATTATGGAAATATGTGGAGAATGTCTTGTGGGCGTCCTGCAGTTTCTCTTTTTTTCCACGAATTACTGTGATCCAACTGCTAAACATTATGCAGTGATGTATCCTCTGAAGTTAGCCCGGGGAAGTTCAATGTTTCCCTTTGATGTCTGCATGGAACCTCGCGGAGCATGAATGGGAAATTCTTCAGCACAAAAGGCTGCAGCTCCTCCAGCACTGAGAATTTAGGAAAAATAGAGGACTCCTGTGTGCCTGACTTTCTCATTTTGGGGCTGGGTTGTTAATGAGGGAGCACTTCGAAGCTCTTTTTGATCTTCCCAGTTGGGAGTTGGGAGGTTTATCAGGAAAATTCCCTCCCAACCCATGTGGCTTCTCTCTTCCCTGGCTGCTGGAGACTGAGCCTGGTGGTTCAGCAGCTCTCGGTGAGATTTATGGCTCGCTGAAAGCTTCCAACTTTGCTCCATGTTGCAACTGGAGGATCTGAAAAGGATTTGCAGCTTTGGTGCTTCCAGAGAACTTTTGGAGGAATTCAGCTGCTTGGGAGGATTTGATGCACCACATACAGGTGAAAGGAGCAGCAGTTCTTGGGTTTTTTGGTTTGGCTCTTTGCTTTTTTTTTTCTTTTTTTTTTATTTCTTTCATGTGGACAAGGCAGTGTTTAATGTTCTTCAGGGCTTTACATGTCAGGAACCAGCTGATATTTGTAGCTCAGTTCACTTTGAAGATGTGAAATTATTTGCTCAGTGGGGGCAGCATGCACAGAAGGTAGAAGAATAATCTTAAAAATACTACGTGGTAATCTTTAACCTAATGGAAAAAAAGGCATTTTATAAGTGTCCAAGACAAGTCTGATGAAAATCCTGCATTCCCATCATAGGAAAAAACAGTGTATGAGGTGAGATGGGCATTCCCTTCACAAGGGTGAAGTTCTTATTTTTCATTACACAGGTTTTATTCTTGCTTTAGAGTAGATCTTGTTCCTTCCCAAATATGAATTTAAGTTCCCAGCTCCACGGTAATGAACTCTTAATGCCAGGAGGAGCCATCACATCAGCACACCTGACCTCTGGAGCATGGCTCAGTGGATTTCACCAGGACTGCAGCAATTCTTGCAGGAAAAGCATTTCGTCTCCATTTGAAGACTTCAAGAGGGAAAATTCACTGCTCCCTTTGGTCATTTTTTTTTCCAGTGGTTAATCATCCTTACTATTAAAAATCAGAGACTTTGGACTTAGATTTGTCTGACTTGTGCTTCCTGTCACTGGCCATTATTTCATTTCTTTTGCTAATAAAATGCATCTCTAGTCCCTACTCTTCTCCCTGTAAAAGGTTATGGTCTGCAGTAACCAAAGTCACTCTTGATCACTTTTTGGACAGACTGAACAGATTCAGCTCTGTCACGGTGCAATTTGATTTTTTTCCAGTTCCATATAATTTTTGTGGTTCTCTTCTACATTTTTAGCATTTCAATATCTTTTTTAGGGGTGGAAGCAGGGCCGGTCTCATTGTTGCAGCCTCACACTCGGCAGCAGCATCTTTTCAGCTCACGCATTTCATAATTGTATCAGTCTCACTGGCTCAGCACTGCACAGAAATCTTCTGTTCCTTTATTTGCTGGGAGCTCTTCATGCACCAGATTTATCAATTTTATGCACATTTCTAGAAGCTGTCCAGGAGCTTTTGGATCCTGGTTTCCAGCTCTTGTTCCCTAATGAATTTGCCACTTCCAGGCATTATTCAGAGCTTGCTCTTAATTGCAAGTATTAAAGTTCAAGCAGTAAATGATAAACAGCAAAGCAGCTCCGGGAGAAGTCATTAAGAGTTTTTTTAGCTTCCCATTTCACTGCTGTGAACGTGAGAGGGGAGGCACCTTGTAATTCCTGGCTTCCAAGAAGTTTAAAATTAAATGCAGGTCGGGAGGATTTTGGTCCTCAGTAGAACAATGTGTCATCAAAGCTGTTCAGTGGGGCCTTTTCCTTCAGCGTTTCAGCAGGAGATGAAGCCTTGATTAGACTTTTCCAGACAAATCCATCCCCAGAACCCTTTCCAGGCAGGTTGGTGTTTGCAGGGAGGAGGGCAGAGGGTCTGGGGTTGTTATTTGAGTCCCTCAGCTCTGTGTTTGGGAGGGAACAAACAAACAGCGAGTGCCCTTTGCAGGAAAAAGTCAGGATGTGAAATCCGAGCTGGGTAATGAGAATTTGTGGTGCCCATTCCATAATGCAGCCACCTAAATTAGATCCTTCTGTCCTGTGGAATTGCTTCCTCTGGGATTTACCCTACAAGTGACTGTGTTCCCTGAGATCCTACTGTCCATAATGGGATTGAAGAGAGTCAGGATCAGGCCTTTTATTTAGTCAGGATATGGTTGTTTAACAGAACAAGCCCAAGGTAATTTGTACCTCCTTGCATAATTGTGTTTATACAGCAATTAATTGCTGTGCGATTTTAAAAATATTTCATTCTGTTCCAAAAAAGAAGGGAAAAGGCAATAAATCACAAGAGTTTAGAATTCCCTGTCATGGAGGAGGAACAGGGTAAAAACGGATTTTTCTAATCCATCACTTTCTTCATGGAAACAGCTCTCCTTTCATCTGCTGCTTCCTCTGCCTTAGAATTGATGACCTGGGCATAAATAAAATATTGTTCCCATTTATTATCCAGGGAGCTGCCAGGGACGAAGGACAGTTGAATCATCAGGGGTTTTGCTGCAACTGCTGCAAATCCTGAACAACTGGAGCTGGGAGCTGGTGAGGTCTGAGCCCTCCTGGGGGTTTCAGCTGTTGGCCCTTGCAGCTGGAGAAGGAGGGACTTCCAGCAGGCTCCAAGGCTTGTTCCTGGGAGGAGCTGCCCTGGGAATTTCCCTTGCAGGTGTGTGGTTTTAATCTGATTTATCGTTGTAAGAGCAGCCCAGGAACAACACAGAGCTCTGGTTTAATCTGTAATTGAATCACCCACACAAATACGGGGGCAGTGCAGGGGGGCTTTTCCCACCTGCTGCCTTTGGGGAGAAGACCCTGAGGAGTCCCTAATGATAATTCCTATTTTAGAGTAGCAGGAAATGCTGTCAGAGGGCTTCACACCTGCTTTGGGGGAGCTGTTGTGTCTGCCAGGCAGCTGCACATCCCTGTAGGAGTCTGTAGGGTCCCTGTAGGATCCCTGTAGGAGCCTGTCCTCCCTGGAGCAGCATCTGCAGTTTTCCTCATCCAGCAGGGCTGGAATGGGCAAGGATTGAAGCTCAGGCAGACAAGGAAACTCCACCCAGAGTCTCCTCTCTTAAAGTGCACAATGGGAATCACAACTGTTAGGATGAGTTAAAATCTGATTGAACTGGGGTATCTCAAACAAAAACACCTGGATTCCAGCTCAGCTCTGAGGGCACATCCACAGTAACAAAATAGATTTCAGTACCAAAACTTGTTTTGACAAGAGACAAACGTTGAGAATTTCGGTGATGGGTTAAACAATGAAGGACAACTGGAAATTCTCAGCAACGAGGGTGTTTGGTGGCTTCATCTCCCTGCAGTGGATCTTCCCCAGGGACACAGGGGAGCTGCTGCCCTGGACAGATCTGCTTTTGCTGAGAACCAAGTCTGCCCTCACTGTCAGCATTGCTGCTATTATGGGCTGCATTAATGGCAAACAGTGCTCCACTGATACGTGGACACTCACTATTATGCTGCTAATTAAATAACTCGTTGCATTAGCACTTTCCATCTACCATCCCAGCTCTGTGTTTATCTCCAAAACCCATGCAGCAGCAACAATTAATGTGGAAATAAAGGGCTTTATTTCTCCCCCCGCCACTGCTTTTCAGAATGACTGGGTTGGTGGATGCTTTGAGCCTACAGGAAAACAGCAGCACTCAAAAGTTGGGGGATAAAACCCACAGCAAAAATCATATTTTTTTCAGCCCTGTCTATCCAGAAAGGGCTTCACTGTCACCTTCTGCAGTTTTTCACAGTAAATAACAAAATTCTCTCCATACTGCCCTGCTGCATGCCAAGTGTAAATGGCTGAAGTGCCAGAGGTGCCAAACTCATCTCAACTCCAGCTCTGGGAACGCTGGTGCCTGTTGGGAATGAGGCCATGCAAGTGCAGGGATCAGGGTTAAGCAGTGCCCAGGCTCCCTGCTCTCCTGGGATTCATAATCACACACATCTCTCCTCCCTGCCTCCTGGAGCTGCTCTGCTTTTCTCTGCCCCTAAATGAATTGGAGTAATCGCTTTTAAAAGTAAACACTCCATCTGCTCTTTCTCCCCACAGTATTTCCATCCTTTTTCATCTTAATGTCAAGTTTTCAAGCACAACGGCAGCAGCAACCAGAGACAGTGGAAATCACAAGAGAAGCCCCAAAATATTGTGAAATTTTATAGAAGTAATAAATTTGATTTATTTCTTTTATTTGCCTTCAGTAGTTTGTGCCCTTAGCATTCACATTTTGAAATTTCCCTTTGAAGTCTGTGAGCTGGAAACTCATTTAAAAATAAATAAGAACAGAGTCTGGGAGCCCAGGGCTTCAGGAAGGAGGGGGAATAGCCCAGGACTTGTGATAACACGAGGAGAATTCAGTGTTGTGATTGAAGTGAGTCAGGGCAGCCTGGCAGGCCCATGAGGGACAAGGGGACAGAGCAGTTTGCAACTATTTTTGTGAATTCTGACATTTTTATAGAGTTTGGCTCAGGATTTAGCTCAGCAGAGCAGTGTCTTAATCTGTGCTAGAAATCCAAGTGCTCGAGGAAAAGCCACCCCCTCGATTTTAGGCAATTTGTATTTCCCTGAGTGCTGCTGTTCATTAATTGCAGAGCCTCAGAAGAGATTCTCTCTCTCCCTTCTGCAACTGCAACACAAAATTTCCCCTTTGAGAGAAATCCCCTGCCCTGCCCTCCGGGTGTGGATTGATAACTGGGAATGTGCCCCTGGATCCTGACCCATTTAAATCCATCCATGAAGCCCCACGTGCCTGCTGGTTTTCCATCCTCCTGGGCAGAGTGACATTCCAGGGATAGTGCTGGATGTCCGCTGTGGTTCGTGATGCTTCAGCATTTTCACAGAATCTTGTGAAAATTGAGGATTTTTCTTGGCTCCAGCTCCCAGAAACGTGAGAGGATGAGAGAATCTCCCTTTGAAAACCAAACCAAACGGAACCAAACCAGTCCTTATTGAAAAGAATTTAAAAATGAACCATTCCTTAACTTTGCCTGAGGATTTTAAGGATCGGGAGCTGTTGTGTGCTTGGATTTTGAAACACAAGGATTCTTATAGGTTGGAGTAAGGCTAGGGCTTGGATCAACGCCTGGGAGGCAGAATAAAAAATTGCAATGATACCTCCCATCAGAATAAAACGAGACAAAAAGCCTTTCAAAAGCCTGCACCTTCCTGCTCACAGACTGCATAACCTGAGCCACAAAATCCATGTGAGCTGCTGGGATGGAGCTGTTCCGAGGACGGAATGCAGCAGATCCTGGTTATTCCCCGTGTTTTTGCACAGCAACATAAACCTGCAGGGGAATAAAGGCCGTGCTGAATTAATTGAATTATTTCAGAGATGAGTTTAGCCCGCTAATTCCGTATCGACTTCGGGCTTTAAATAGCATTAAGGACCCGTGTTAAAACTCAGTTAAAACTCAGGAGCGCAGCTGGAACGGGGTAAGGTCACATCTGTGCACGGGGTGGAATAATGGAACCCGTTCCCTTGACACGGGTCCGCGTCTCGTGTGATCGGAGCGAAATTGAATCTCTGTTTAATCTGATCCCCTTCTGTGAGGGAGAGCAAGGTGGAGTTAATGAACCCTGAGGAGGTCTCTGTAGTCTTTGTGGATACAGGGACCAAGTAATTGAGCTCCTGCTCCCATGGGAAGTGCTGGGGCGTGACGTGAGCGGGCGGCTGGAACGGCTGGCGCGGGAATTTTCGCGGTTTTACTTCCCGGTTTTCTCCCCGCTGCTCGGGGACTCACGAGGAAACTCCTGGCGGAGCCGTCGTGCACCTGGTGCTGTTACACATTCCAGGCTCATCCTTTTAATCGAATCCCATCAAAAAGGGCTTGAAAGGTGCCGTGAAGGCCGAGCTTTGTGCGGGATGTGGGAAAGCAGCAGGTAGGAATTGGGATTAAGTGCACGAGCGTGAGGAAACGTGGGGTTTGGGGCCATATTTTGGTACTCAGCCTCGTGTCAAGTTGGATTGGCACCACATTCTGTCTTACTTAAAGGTCTCCTCTCCCTGTTCAAGCTGTATTTTATGAGAACATCTCATCCTTGGATGTTTAAGGGTTAAACCAGCAGTGGGAATAGATAAATCTGACAGTCAGTGTTGTGCTGTGGCTGGAGTAACTCAGTCCCAAAACCTGGGAAATCAGTGATCCCAGATCTCTCCAGAGAGGTCCTTGGGTGGATTTCTCAGGCGCAGACTCAGTGCCCGAGGGTTTGTAACATCCCTTCTCTGACTGCACCACTGCCCCAGTGGGGACATCACAGGGAACGTATCCTTCTTGGAAAACCCTGGTTCCTGTGCTCATTTGGCTCCTCCTGACGCTGCCATTCCGCATTGCCCGGGCCGTGCCACAGCCGTGGCTCTCCGGGGTGGCTTTGGGCCCTCAGTTCCATTTGCATCCCTGCAGTGGG
The DNA here is from genome assembly GCA_013399875.1 of Gymnorhina tibicen. Taxonomy (NCBI): domain Eukaryota; kingdom Metazoa; phylum Chordata; class Aves; order Passeriformes; family Artamidae; genus Gymnorhina; species Gymnorhina tibicen. Next base: position 1,596,782 of record VXAZ01007802.1, read on the forward strand.
AATTATTTCAGGAGCAGAGCGTGAAGGGGCACACGCTGTTCCTTTTCCCTCTTGGACCTCTTTGGGACCAGCTGCCTTTTCATTTCTGTTTTATTGGATTGTTAAAAGGCTGCCAGCTGGATATAGGTACGTGGGGGTTTTCTCTGCTGCAGTCTGCAGGGAACAAGCATCACCGTGGAGCCATTTAGTCCTGGCAACTGCTTCCTCTTTTTCCAGATGATTCCAGCAGCTCTTTTTGTGTTGAGCCTATTGTCAAATACCGTCACAAAGGCTTGGGGTATTAATCCTGTCATCTGCTCAGAGAGTGGAACTGCTGAGTGGGCTGTGCTGTGAATGAGGAGCTGGAGGTGCAGGGGGAAGCGGGACGGTGTTTTCAGAGCTGGTGCCTTTCCCTGGCATCACTGATGGAACGTCAGAATCCCCTCCTGCGTCTCCAGCGGTCAGCAGAGAGGGGAATGTGCCAGAGCAAAGGTCTGGAGGTGGAACAGGGAGCAGGCTGGAGGGGTGGAAGGGCACAGCCCTGCAGGGGTGGAAGGGCACAGCCCTGCTCTGCGTGGCTCTGCCGAGGGGAGCCTGCGCCGGGCTCAGAGCCGTGGGTTCAGCGCTTGGGGCTGAGAGCAGAATGTGACAGATGGGCTCACCCAAACCAACAGCTCCCGAGGTCGTGGCTGCTGACTACAGCAGGATTCGTGGTCCTGCAGGCTGGGTCCATCCCTGGTGAGCAGGACGTGGATCTGGGTGCAGGTCCCGTTTGCTCCTGCAGCAGGGCTGGTTGAGCAGCGTCTGTGAAACCCCAAGTCCCTCTCTGCACTCTCAGTCTCTCACCAGAGCTGCAGTTCTGCACTCTGCCTCTCTGCCAGAGCATCTAGAGACCTCCCTGCTCCACAGGCCTTGTGTCTGCCCCACACTGTGGCCATGAAACACTGCTTGGGGCTGTCCTTTAACTGGATAACAGGGTAAAGAGGGAAAAGCCATTTCCCTCCCACCCCACCCCCTGCAAAACATTTGTTTTTTTAAAAACAACCATTTCACAGCTCTAATTTGGGATCAGCACAGCTGAGGAGCCATAACGAGTGGCTGCAAACTGGGTGGCAGGAGCTTCTTAAACCAGAGCAGCTGCCAAAGCATCTTAACATGGAGCTTCTGCCGTGAGGAGAGAGCTTGGCAGGCTGGGATCCACTCCAAGCTGCTGACTCCAGGCTCGTGGCTTCCCACCTGGATACTCCAGTCAGCACTCCTCGGGCCCTGCAGCTTTTTGGATGCCTCTCTTCTGAGCAGCCAGGAGTGGGGAGGGTTCCTGAGCTGAGTGTCAGGAGGAATGAGCTGTCGTGCATCTCAAATCCCACCAGCTCGTGTTGTTTTTGGGAGGGCTCAGACGGGGTGGGGAGGGAGGGTTGTGTTGCTGGCACATCCAGATGTGTTTCCAGCCAGACTCTTTGAGTGTTAGCAGCACAGGGAAAAATCTGTGCTTGGGCTTCCAGTGGGAAACAACAACAGAAAGATCCTTGCCATTTCTTTCAGCTGGAAAGCGATGCCAGGAGCTGTTATTTCAGAGAGCAGGAAGTCTGGATTTCTGTGGGAGGCGGGGTGAGATGCACCTTTGAATGTGCATCAGGAGAATCTACACAGAGAAAATGCAGAGCACAGAAAGTGGGTCTGGCTGCTGGCTGTCACTTCAGTGAAAATCAAGTGTGTTGTGGAAATCTTTGCGTGTCTCTTAAAAAAACAAACAGAACAACAGAAACAAATACAGGAGCATCTGCTCGTGTCTAAATATACCTGCTTTTTTCTGATTTTGTGGTTCCCATTACAGCATATGCCAGTTTCTCTGGTGTGCCAGAAGAGCAGGAAGAGCTCCAGGAAGTGCTCAGGTTACGACACCCAGATAAAAGCTGCCTGTGCCACCTTTATAAAGATACAGCCAGCTGAGTCTTACAGAGGGCAAACACACTGGGGAGCTTGTGCTTACCAGACTTCTCTCCCTTCTTTTTCTGTGTTTTGCCAAATCCTTTGCTGGCTGCAGGGTGACTATTAAGACAGCACTGAAAGCTGAGTTTGTTGAAAATGTCTTCTTGGGCAGGGGATAAATAATGTGATTTTTTTTTTTTCCAGTGACCACCCTTAGATACCCTCAAGCACTGGCTTGAGCTGGAAGGAAGGGCAGGCACCTCTGGAAGGATGCTACTGTCCCTGGGAGTGGAACAGTGTCCAGTGAGCCCCAGCACAGCTGATGGGATTGGGTTTGTTGTTTATTAAAGACAGGCCTTTGTACAGCAGGAACGGAAAATCCTATTTCTGTACCAATAAAAACTCTGCTCCCAAAGTTGCTGTTATTGGCAAACTCAGCCACTTTGGTGTTTATGGAAAAGCATTTACTGGGAAGGACTGGATGGTGAGCAAACTTCATCTGCTTTCATTTTGCTCTGATGGCACACACGTTGCTGTGGGACTTTGTGTTTCACCCCTGAAGCCTTCTCCATGGCATCCCAGTCGTGCAGCAGGGACAGGCAGTGCCCTCCTGTTTGCTGCGGCCACGTCTGGCTGGGACCCTCCTTTCTGGCCAGGGAATCATCATTTGGGTTCCCACTTTCCCCCCAGGAACACTGGGATGGTGCAGGGTGTGCTTGGGAGCAGCCAGGCTGGTTGGATGTGGGGTATGACAGCAGCAGGAGCACAGAGCTTGAGTGCTGCAGAGGGATTAAAAGAAGCTTCTCTAATAAATGCAATTACACAAACATGCTTGAGCCATGTGTCCTATTTAATTCCTTCCCAAGAAAAGAGGCATTCCTCCGGGCACTGCTTTTGTCTGAGTCAAAGAGATATCCCAGTGCCTCGGGCATCCTCTCTGAATCCACAGTGGCTCTTCTGTGCCCTGGGTGGCAACTAATATTGGCCTTCAGATTCCTTTGAAGAACAGTTATCCCTGCAGGACCAAGGGAATTCTGTGCCAGGCAGGGATTTTATAGCTGGCAGAGCCCGTGCTGCCATGCAGACCTCACAGGCAGCTGGCACTGCTGGCTGTGGCTCCCTGCCCGGGTGCCCCGTGGCGTTTTTGCCCTCTGAGGTGCCTCTGCTCTTTGGAAAGGATCCTTTTGTAACCGGGGATCTTCCCAAGGAAGTTGTCAGGGCTTTGACTTTGCTTCTCCACGAGGCAGGAGCTGGGCAGGTGCAGGAGGGCACTGATGGAAGGGGACAGCCCAAGGAGGGCAGGGACCCCCCAGAAATCGATTTATGTGATGTAGGGTTGCTCTTAACCAAATAAATGGCTATTGTTAGAGGGCCAGGGAGGTAAAACATGAATGTTTCTCTTCCCTCAAAACCTCCTTTGAAGGGTTTTTGGTCTGAAATCATCAGCTGAGGTTTTAAGAAAACCACTGAACATTCCGAGGTTCCTGTTGAGGTGCAAAGTAAAGGATTAAATGGTCCAGAAAAGCTGCTTTTTGACTTCCCCAGCTCCTGCCCCTCAGTGCAGACATTCCCTGAGGTGTCCCACAAGGTAAGCCGGGTACAGACAGCCCAGCTCTGGCTCACAAGCACCAAGTGTTCAATTCAGCGTGCGCTCGTCAAAGCGCGTTAAAAATGCAGGTGGCACTCGGCGCCTGTCAGCCAGGCACTGCCACAGGGTGATGCCACATTCATGGCACAGTGGGATCTGCTGGGAAGTGCTGGGAATGCCTGCAGTGTCCTGCCAGCCTGGCACTGCCCTGAGCCCTCCAAAGCGCTGCCTTTCCATGGCGATGCTCAAAGATGCTGAGGAAATGTGGGGCGGAGAGGACGGGCCTGGATTACCTGGGGTGGTTTGGCCGCTCTGTGCTTCTCTTGTCCGTGTTCCTCTCGATCTCCTGCTGTGTTTAGCCCCAGTCCTGAAGATCTCCCAGGCCCCAGTGGGAATGTGAGGCCTGCACACACCTCAGGGCCGAGGCCTTTTGTGAAATCCCTGGAATTGTGTTTGTGTGCGCAGCTCCCGGCACAGACAGATCCCAATCCCTCAGCCTGGCTGCGCAGTTCCCGAGGGGAATTCATGTGCAAGTGCACCATGAAAAGAGATTCCAACCAATTTTTGGCAGCCTTCAGGTGAGGCTGAGGAGTGGTGTGAAGTTCGTGAACACCGAAAGGGCGAAAAGAGATTTTGCTGGGACACAGGAGAGAAAACTCGACTCTTGAGCAGCACGTTAAGCCTGTATGAAAACACTGGAAATTCCAGGCGTGTCCTGGGAAAAGGACAGGTGCTGGAGCTGGATAAGTTGCCTCTTTCCTCTCAAGCAGCCAACTGAGCTTTGTTTTCTTGCCTTCCAGTCCTTCCAGGGCAGCCAAGGACGAGCGTACCTCTTCAACTCCGTGTGAGTACCCTGCGCGCGCCGCGTCGCTCGGGGCGGATTTAACAAAACCCTCCTGAAAAAGGAAAAAAAAAAAACCCATAGTTTTCTTCATAAAACCTGTGCTTGGGGCTTGGGAGCTTCCCAAAAATGGTTGGAGAAAGAGGCAGAAATAGCCCCTGATTCATATTTGAGTCGTGTGCGTGGAGGTTTCAGATAAGCAGCGAGGAAAAGGTGATTTTTTTCGTCATCAGGTTGAGAAATCAGAGCTAATGGCTGAGTCATCCTCTTCTCCCAGGATGTAGCTGGACCAAAGAGCCAGAGTTTTGTAAATGTGGAGATAAAATGATGTCTAAATATGCACTTCATAAAAACTAAGTATCATTTTTGCCGGTGACTGGAAATAGTTTTGGGGAGGTCACTGCTGGTCTGGCTTTCAGCAGAACTGCTGATTTCAGTCACATTTTTCAATTTTCCATTCGGGAAAGTAAAAGCACCATTTTATCAATTTGAGAATGAAAATCTTTCTCAAATGCCTAATTAGCACAAGTGACTGGAGTGTTATTAATCTCCTGCTCAAAGCTTTCAGAGAGTTTTTTCGTGGAATAAAAATCCCATTTTACCTTTCCATTCTGCTCTGGGACCGCGAGAGAGCTTTGTTCCGGGCACAGCCGGGAAACTCAGAACCTCCTGCTCACGTTGTCAAACACTGCAGTGAAATCCTTGTCAGCTTTTTTGGAGCATCTTGTTGTGGAAAGGCACTAACGGGGATCATCTGTGCTTTGTCCCAGAGTTAACGTGGGCTGTGGCCCTGCAGAGGAGCGGGTGTTGTTAACAGGACTGCACGCCGTGGCAGATATTTACTGTGAAAACTGCAAAACCACGCTGGGCTGGAAATATGTGAGTATTTGTGTCCCTGGCTTTGCCCCTGGGCGGTTTTGCTCCAGCTGAGGGGGTGGAAGGAGCATTTTGGGAACCCAAAAATGCAGGTTTTCATCTGTAACCGTCTGTTTTCCTCCTGCCTTGTGTGTGTTGCATTTGAAGAATCAGCTTTAGTGCAGGGTTTTTTTGCTAAGAATTTACACCTGGTTTTGGTGGGTGCCCCTCAGTGACATTTAACAACTTCAGTCTTGTGGTTCACACTTGTCTTTTTTCTATTATTCTGGTAGATGTTATCAGAGTAATAGAATGCTCCATTAATCCTGTGTCCTTCCCACTGGAAATGCTGTTGAACATGAGTTTATCTGTTTGCTCGTCATAAATTCAATTACCTTCCAATAAAATCGAATGTTACATCCTAATTTCTGCTTCTGGACAAAACCATTTTGTCCAAACGTTTTCACCAGCGTCTAAACAAATCCTGGTTTGTATCCGTGGCCTCTGGACAGAAATATTCTTCACTGAGTCAGTTGAAAGGCCATCAAAAATAAAGCATCAGAAGCTGGTGGGGTAGGAATCCATGCAGAAAGACATTTGTGGGTCTCACAAGTGGAGCAGGGCACTCAGGGCATCCACTGAGTACAAGAAAACGCAGAATTCCATGAACAGCAAGGAATGACCTCCTGCCAGGCGAGTTACAGGAGCACCTGAGCAGGGCTGGGGTGGTTTGGGGATGCAGCCTCGGTAAGGGGGGGTCCCTCCTGCTCAGGGATTTTGGGGATCCCAGAGGTTTCCTGGGTGTTTCCTTAGGTGCAGGCACGGATCTGTGCAGCGTGGGATCTTCTCGTGGGATTCCATTTCCATTTTCATGGTTTAATTCACCATGATCCATCCCATTCCCAGCGAGAACCACTTCATTTCTAACAAACTTGAGTAAATTTCGGATTTGAGATTCTAGAAGCAGGATTTAAGATTCTAGAAGCAGGGTTCAAGATTTTTTCCCTCCTAATTTTCCTGAAAGCCAGCGGGAAGACCCGTGGCTGACTTTTTCTCTGTAGGCAAGGCTCAGACTTGCACCAGCATTCCCAGATCTGACCCATACCGTGATTTACATCCCAATATCACCTCGATCTCACTCTTCCTCCTCGTTTCATTCTAGGAACACGCTTTTGAAAGCAGCCAGAAGTATAAAGAAGGCAAATACATCATTGAACTAGCTCACATGATCAAGGATAATGGCTGGGATTGAGTGGGAAGAGCCCAGCCCTAGCAGCGTGTAAGAGAATGCCATCCAACCGAACATTATATCCAAGAGTGAGAGAGTGACTGAACGCTTGGTTCCATGCATTTAGAGGCTCTGCAATCCGGGAGCATCTTCACACCCTTCTCCATCTTTATTGGTGACTGGCCTCTAAATTTCTGTCTCTCTGTCTCTTTGCTTTGTCTCTGTTTGTGAGTTGACCCTGGCTGCTTCTCTCTCTGTTCTGGCGTTGGCTCAGAGAATGCACCGAATGCCCGACAGCCATTCCATGTGCCCAGTGCTCGATCCAGCCTGACCTGGGCTCTCCTGGCACCTCCCCGGGTGCAGGAGGAAGACCCCGAGGTTTGGGCAGGAGAAGGTGGGAGAGGGGTGGGGGAGCGGGCCCGCGGGGGAACCATCAGAAGGTGACGCTGTGCTTCTCCTTTCAGTCCTGGTTAAGCAAGGCTTGAAACCATCTCCTTGTCTAAATGGACAGAGAAATATCTACTTGTCTAAATGGATAGAGAAACACCTGCTTGTCTAGAAGGACAGAGAAATGTCTCCTTGTCTAAAAGGGCAGAAATTACCTCACGGCTGCGTTTTCTCTCCGAGTCCCGAATCCATCGGCGGAGCCTCAGCCCGAGCCGGCTGAGCCCAAGGCAGAACCAGCTCCCCCACGATCTGTGTTTTGTTTGCTGTTTATGAACTCGTTGTTTGAGGGGGCAGGACCTGGAGGCTGGAGAGATTCCCTGCCTCTCCTTTTTTCTCGCTGGTTCAGGGTAGGGAGGCCGAACGTCCCAACGGAGCACGGCCGTGGGCAGCGTCCTCACGGCTGCAGAAACCAAATCCTGACTCTTGAGCCCTTCAGAGAGGAGGAGAAAACCACTTCAGGCACGAGGAGGCTGGAGCTGCAGCTTAGAAAATGTGGCAGGGGTGACAAAAGGCACGTGCGAGGCAAGGAAGAGGAAATTCCGTAGAGGAGGATGGGGACAAGCAGTAACGGAGGGTACCCCTGGATTTCCTGGCCTCCCCTGAGCGCCCTTGGCAGTGTTTTACCAACCTTTCACAAGTGCAAGTAGGAAAATGCTGTTACAGAACCTTTTCCTCGAATCCCAGGCCCCGCTGTGGGAGCCTGGCACAGAAATGGTGCGGGAGTGGGGCGAGGAGGGAGCCGAGTTCCTGGCGGTTGCGTTGCCCTGGTGGATATTTCAAGCCCTGAGGGATCCTCCCCAAATCCTTCCCCCTTTTCCCCTCCCAGCAGCCTGGTGCGGGCACGGGGAGAACGGGAAAGAAAAAAAAGAGAAATGAAACATCTTCCCACCACCCCCGGAGTGATCTGTGCCTTTGGGGGGGGGTCGATGTGGGTGTCAGAACTGCAAGGGACAACGAGCCCTTCCCGTTTTAATTTTCCTGCTGTGATTCCTGAGCACCTTCCCGAGGTGGATGGTGGGGAAGGGGCGTCGTGTGCGGGAGGGGAGCTGTGCCAGGCCGGAATGAGGGCGCAGAGTTTGCTCTGCACAGTCCAGCCCGTGTCTGGTGCGTGACCCGAGGCCGTGGAGCTGAGTCGGTTTTATCTCTCCCCGAGTGAATTTTTCGTTCTGTGTGCGGAATTCTTTCAAGTAGGTCAATCCATGGGGGGAAATCTTCCTTAATCCAGAAGGAAAGAGTATTGTGCAGGGGGTGGTGACTCCTTACGAAACAGAAGCTTTGGAGCTGCTGTAATCTGTTGTCACTGGCCCCCACCCCTGAGAGACTCCAGGGCGCTGTGGAAGAGTCGTTTGGTGTGAAATTGGCAGGGAGTGGGAATAGAGACTCTCCTTAAGGATCAGGGTGGAATTTAGTGTGGGATCCTTGTGCTCAAACCCAAACCTGATGAAGCAAGGGTTGTTTTTTTCTCTCTCAAAGCTCTGTTCTTGACAGCCTTGGAGAAATGAGGTGGAGTTGGCCAGGCTCCGGCAGGGGATGGAGTTGGATCTGTTTGTGAGAGCAGCCTGTCCAGAGGTGGCTTCTGCCCTCACCCTTCTGCTCTGGCTGTGTAACAATTGCTTCAGCTTTTGTCTGGGATGTCTCTGCTTCCATCAGCCACATTCCCTCCGGCAACAAACCCAGTAGAAATCAAAGATTCCACAGCACCTGCTGTCTTGTGGGCTCTGGCACTGACCTGCTGCCATTTCCCTGTCCTGTGGTTGAGGATCCACAGCAATTTATTGAGTTTTGACTAGAGGGAAGTAATTCCTGTTCTTCAAAGAGCTCTTTAGTCTCCACAGAGCCTTTAAAGGAGCTGGGAGAGGGAAGGGATCATCCCAAATCCTGTGAGGTTGAGAAGAGCACACAGGGCTCGTGGTTTGATGTTGGTATTTGGAGTGAGTGCTGATAAAAAAAGCAAAATAAAAGGCAGGGCTGTGCAGAGAACTGCTCTGAGAAATAACAGCTCCACAGAGCTGCCAGGTGTGAATGTTTTTATCCATTTATTTGGGACAAAAAAGGACAGTGCCCATCAGACCTGGCTGGTTTTTACTGGTCACAGGTGTTGGGCTTTTAATGGCAACCAGTCCCAGCTCGAATAGGGCATGGTCTTAATCTGCTTTTAATTGGTTTTGTCCCATCAGCATCCGCAGAGTCGCTTGCTGAGAGCCCGGTGGGAGCCAGGGTGTGTGACTGTGGCTGTGCCCAGCACCCAGAGCATTCCCTGGGGAGGCACCGGGATGCCCTGCACAGGTGGATGAGGAGAAATGGGCTTGTGCAGCTCCCGGGCGTGTCCAGGAAGCAGGAAGAGCTTTAGTTGGCCGCTGATTGCCCTGGGAGCTGCTGTCCTGGGAGCTGGGGGCTGCCAGGAATGTGGGATCTGCGCTCATGGGGCTCCCACAGCAGCACAGGGAGGGTGGGGGAGTCCCGGAGTGACACACTCAGAGATAACCAAAGAACTTCCCTGCTGAGCTGAGCCAGGTGGGGCCTTTTCCCGGGAGAAATGGACACGTGGCCCCTGGGAGCTGCCTGCTGAGCACCTGGTGCTGCTTTCCATGGGCAGCATCCTCGGGAAAACACGGACAGCAGCGAGTTTTCCTTCTTTTTTGGATGTCCGGCCTCGCGTCTGGGCAGCTGCGAGCACCCTCGAGTTTACATCCCCCCCTCTACCCCAAAGCTCAGACTTGAGTGAGTTTTAAATTGTTCTTGCTCTGGTGGATTGTCTGGTGTGAAATCCTGACCCCTGTAAGAAATATTCAGATGATAATATATACAAAGCAGAAAAAAATAACCCCCAGACGTTATCTTGTGAAATATACTTTTGTAAATAATATTTAATTTTTTTTTTTAAAGAAATAATATATTTGGTGCTGTTTTCTCAGAGCCCCTCCCTGAGAGCACTTTTTTCGTTGTTGTTGTTTGTGATGATCCTGTTTCCTTCTGTATTTGTTGGAAAATATGTTTAAAGGGAAACAAAAATCATAATTTACGTTGTCCTCTGAAGCGGATCCGTGTTTCCTCTGGATGTGGCGGGAGAGGGGACTCGCTCCCACTCCCAGCTGGCAGATTTGGGGGCTGGGTTGGGGACAGCAGCCCCCAGGGGGGATATTTGGGATGGGAGGGGCTGCAGGCGCTCAGGAGGGCTCCAGTTTCCCTCTGGGTTTCCCTGGGGCCGGAGCCCAGCGTCACCTCGTGCTCCCACCGGGAATTCCCTGGAGCCCAGCGGCGCTCCCGACTTTCCCTGGTTTGTGGGATCCAGGCCTGGAATTTCCTCTTGGCTGCAGTGAAGTGGATCTGGAGCTGTAGGAGCTGGGATCTGACAGGAGCTGCAGCCTCGGACTCGCTGTTGCTGGGGGGCAGCAGGGATGGAGGATGGAGCTTTTTAACTCGATGTTGTTTTCAACCTAAACCACAAATCTTTGGATCCTGGTTTTATTTTTGAGGGGTTTTTTGTTGTTGTTGTTGTTTTTGGTTTTTTTTTTAAACCAGGCTGCTACATAACAAATTAGAGTAAAAGGTTACCTCTCTTGGCAGTAAAGTTCATTTATTTTGTTCTCCTTTCTGTCTTTAATCTCCCCCCTTCTCGCCCTTCTTCGTTTTTATTTCATTTGGTCTCTTGTTCATCCCAAAGTGGACCAACAGCACAAACCACTGGGCTGTGTTTTGCTGAGCAAGGAGCTGTTCAAGAACTGTTGCGGGCTCTTGAATTCTCTGGGTTTGGTGCGCACGACTTCAGAGCACCCAGGAACCAAACAAACCCTGCGAAATAAAACCCGACGTCCTCGTGGCGATCACGTGAGAATTTTCTCTGTATGCATTTTTTCTAACCGGTCTGTGAGAGTGTGAATCATGCATTTCACTGCACTTCCCTGTTTCGGGAGGAGCTTCCAAGGGAAGCAGTTTTGGGATGAAGAGGGGACACCAAACACCAAGCTCAGCTCAGTGGGAAGGAGCTCTTCCCACCACAGGAGAGGCCTCAGTGCTCAGAAGCAATCAGGTTAGACAGAGATTTCCTGCAGAAATCCTGGTGAAAAAGAACAAGCAGAAGAGGGGAAACAAAATCATCTTGAATTCAGAAAAAAAAGAAATAAATAAAAAAAATCAACATATTTAGATGCAAGCAGAATGGCATTGTGTAAGGTACAACCACAAATAAGCTGTTCTCATCGTTACAACTGTGTGTATCCTTTGTTTTGTTCTTCCTAAGGAAATGGGAATGCTTTCCCCACTGACAAAACTAAGGACAATATTTCCAATACCAGCCTGTCTATGGATGCTCTTGTGTTTACAAATTGTGTATACTTTTATTTCTTTGATCTTAATTTTTTTTTTTTTTGGCATATTCTTTCAGGTCATTTGCTTCAGTCATAAATGCAATTGTTTGTTTTCAAATAATTGGTTTTCACCTTTTCATGTATTTGTACATTGTATATAGTTCTTCAGTATTAGAGGGAGGCGTATTGTTTGTCATATTTACAATATGTGTTGGTGCTCATTTGAGAAAATAAAATTTTCAAGTACTAAAGCTGCTGGTCCAGGTTTCTGCTTCATTCCGTGCAAATCCCTGAAATCCAGAGCTGCTCCCAGGGGCTGGGACACAGCAATTCCCGCTGCCTCCACCTCAAATGCAAGCGCGGCCGGGTGGAAGGCAGTGCTTTATTCGGGTTCTTTGGGGTGGGCTGATGCAGTCCCTGTTCATCCCACTGCTGGAGGTGGCAGGGCCCTGGCCCCGTGCCCTGTGCCAGTGCCCTGTGCCAGTGCCCCGTGCTGCTGAGCGCCCTTAATTCCCCACGGGGCTAAAACAGCGACTTAACCCTCTTTGGAGAGCACGGGGCCCTGAACTCAGGGCCCTGAAGTCGGAGTGAGCTCAGGCCACGGCCAGAAAAGCTGCACCTGAGAGGAGCCGGGGGATTCCTGGGAGGTGGGAAAGGACCAAGGGAGATGGGAATGGGAACCAGTATCCCGTGGCCTGGGCAGCAGGACGCTCCATGCAATGGGGTCAGGGTAATCAGAGCTCTTGGTTTCATCAAAACCTTAATTTGCCGTTCTCGGCCCCACACCAGCTCTGGCCCCACACTCTGGATGTGACCCTAAGAGACGGGAGAGTGAGACCCTGCCTCTGCCCTGGGGACAGCGGCATCCCCAAAAAATGACCTTTGGGCCCCTGTGCTGGGTCTGGTGCAGGGCAGCTCCTGGCGCTGGCCTTGTTCCCGCAGCCCTCGGAGCTGCTGCCAGGGCGCTGGAAAAGCCCAAAGGCTTTAAGCCTGTGTGGTGTGGGCAGTGGGAATCCCTTGGCCTGGGGAGGGGACCCGCAGATGAGGCTGCGCCTCTCGGATGGGAGCGTTCCTTGTTTACCATCGCAGTTGCGTGCGTGGCTCCTCACCCGCCCAGCAGCGGGTCCTGCAGGGAAAATCCCCCCAGGAAAAAGCGTCCTGCACGGCATTTCCCACCCCGAGCATCCAAGTGACAACGGGACGGACGACTCAAGGCTGTCCCTGAGCAGCGGCCTTGGGAAGAGCCTCCAAATCTCCATCAGCCCTTTGGCTCCGTTGGGACGGAGGTGGAAAAGTGCCAGGACCGCGACAGCCCCGGCGGAGAAAGACCCCCGGGGCTGGAGGGGGGCCGGGATCCGGCGGCTCCCGCATCCCGGGGCTGTTCGCAGCCGGGGCGAGGAGGGAGAGGCTGCGATCCGGGATGCGGGGCAGCCTCTCCCCGGCTGTTTTATTAACCTGCAATTAGAGCGGGGCCGAGGCGAGCAGAGCTATTAATAGCCCGGCAGATAAAGCTGACTCAGGCAGCAGCCCCGGGCTCCGGCGGTGGCTGCAGCTCTGCAAGAGGGAGGGCGGGCGGATGGGTCCCCGCGAGGTGACAGCGCTGCAGGAGTCACCGTGACCTTTCCCGTGGCCAGAGAACGGGCTGTAAAGAGCGGCGGGGCCGAGCTTGGGGCAGCTCCCGACTCCTCTCCCATCCTCACCGGCCACAATGAGGGGTTTGGTATTTTTTTTTTTTTTTCCAAAGGATGATCACGAAGCTAAAAATACAGCAGTGCCAGTGGCCTTTAATCCCGGTTCAAGAGCAACCTGACACTCCTGCTCTGCTTCCCAGCCGATTTTTGGGGCGCTGGCACCGGGCAGGGATGCTGCCAGCTGCTGCTCCCTGGCTTCACTTGATCCCTTTCCTCCTCCGCTCGGGGTCCAACCTCACGGATGCCCCTGGGCTTCCCCCAGCACCTCCTCTCCCGGCGGGACCCCGGCTCCGACCCGAGCAGGATTTTCTTGCTGACAGCGAGGATTTACAGTAGCACCTTCAGGCTGCCAAACGCGCCGGGGTTATTTTTACCCGGCTCCAGGGTGGGGTATAAATAGAGCCGAGGCCGTTCTCTGTTGCTGATCGAGAAATGTCCCACAGAAGCGGGCCAGGCACGGAGGAAATGTCACCTGGAACGTGGCCACCCCTGCGGGGACTCTGCCCTGGCTGCAGAGAGGGGAAATAACGGAGCCCTGGTGCCACCCCTCTCCATGTGGCCCCCAAAAACCATGGAGCCCGGCAGGTTTCTGCTCCGTTTTGGGGAATCTGGGGGTGTTGCGAGCACAAACTGTGTCCAGGGATAGGCACCTCTAATTAAATCTCTCCAGGATTAAATCCCTTCATCCCTCGGGCACCCCAAGTCTGTGAGGGCAGGCACTGGGGGACTCAGGGAAAGGCTGCTGGAAGGACAGCAGGGACAGGGGGTGACACACATCACCAGCTCGACTTCTGAGAAAGAAAAACCCCACGGAGATTTTTCCAGCCTGGCCTGTTATTTATGGCTCGGGATCAAGCAGCTGCTCCCGGCGGGGGCTGCCCCGCTCTGCTCCACAGGGAAGGCTCCTGCAGACAGTTTGTTCCCAATGTATGGAAACTTCTGATGAGGTGAAGTGAAATGCTGGGGGAAAAAAAAATCACAAGATCCTTTAGCAGGGGCCCAACCTCGCCCCGTGGAGCTGTGCCCCTGGGTGAAGGGCTCTGAGTGAGGCTTTGGATGCCTGACAGAAACAGCAAATGCTATAGGAGCGCTTTTATAGAGCTCTGCTTCCTCGTGAAAGCCAGACTGGTGTTTTCTTTTCCACTTGGACAAGGATTTTCCCATAATTGTGCTATTTTTATGGAGGTTTCAGACAGAAACAGAGGGCCTCTCCCAGCCAAGCCCTGGTGCTGGAGGAGCCGGAGCACTGGAGGGTTCAGCCTCTGACGCAGGTTCCCCATCTTTGCCAAGTCCCTTTGCTGGCAGATATCTCACCCTGTGGAAGTGGGGGATTTGCTCCATCTTTGCCTCACAGGGATTTTTTTTTTTTGGAGTTCCCTGCCTGGAGATGAACCATGGTGCAGATGCTGCCTGAAGCAGGGGGAAGCAGCGGAGCCTTCGTGGCACAAAACGGGGGCTCAGCCAAAACTCCCTCTCTGAGGACACAAAAATTAACACCTCCCCAGTCAGTATCAATTTCTGACTGACAGACAAGGGGCCCTTACCTCCCCCAGGGCAGCTCATCAACACCCCAATCACTGCTGATGAGACAAAGGGTAAGGAAGCACCAGGAGCGATGGCTGAGGTGCCCCCGAGGAGGTACCATCTGTGCCCATCACCAGGGCCTCCCCCAGTCCCCAGGTGTTGCTGGTTCCTGGACATATTTTCGCTGGGAGGGAGCATTTTTTGGGAGTGGCGCTGCTGCTGCTGGATCCTCAGCTGGGTTTTGCCGCTCAGTCTCGCCGGGTGCTGCGGCGGGTCAGCGGGAAGGAGCCAGGTGGGAGCAGGTTTTACGGGGAGGAAATGAAGCGGCTGAAGGGATGAGCCGCTGTTATCTTTAATTTGAGGCGGGATTTCTGCCTGGCTGCGGGGCCGGAGCTGCGACTGAGCCGCCGTGCCTCTGTGTGCCCGCTCTCGGGGCTGCGGGGGGAGGCTGTCGCTGGGACTGCGGCGGGGCGGTGTTGATGCAAATCCTTTCGCAGGCTCGCGGGGCTGAGTTTAATCTTTAGGACACTGAAGCCTGGTGGGAACGAGCTCCGCCGGGCTGGGAGCTGCCAGCAGCCGGACGGCTCCGCTGCCGGCGCCCGGAGCCATTAGCAGGGCACTAATAATGTCCTTTATTAAATCATAGCCACGTCATCAGCTGCACTTGGGGATGTGACTGCTTGCACGTCCCTTCCCAACCTGCCTGCTCCTCTGGGTGCTGTGGGAGATGATTTTTCCCGTGGGTTTTCAGCAGTTCTTTGCTCTGGGGAGCCATCCTACAGAAGGGGCTGGGTTTTTTTACTCGATTCATCCCCAGGTCCTGATGGCCTCGGATACACGGGGAGTTTCTTTGTCTGCATTTGATATTGGCAGGAAGGGTCTGCACATTTCCCCCTGTGAGCTCCTGAGTGAAATCCCTTGTGCCGAACCCGAATTTCCCCCAAATACAGATCGTTCAGCCCAAACTGGGCTCCTGTGCTCTTTGTACCTGCCTTGCACCAGGCCAGGCTTTGCTTGGGTTCACTGGAGTTGCTTCCATGAATCCCCATCACAACCCAGCTCCGAACATGTGCATTCCATGCCCTGGGTTCTCAATCCCAAAATATTTGGGAACCAGGCAAGGTTCAAGCCTTAGGAAAACCCCACCCCTGCTGGAGGTGCTGGCTAACGGGGACAGGGCTCCTTTTGGATTAGTTGCCCACAAGCAAGGAAAGCTATTTTGAACCAGAGGCTGGGAATGTTTGAGCTAATCCCGGGTGGAAGCTGATTAAGGGCTCGTGGGGGGAGATTTGGAGCAGATCCTGGTGGCACAGGGAGCCCGGCCACGTCCCCTGGCTGCTCTGCCCGGCCAAACCACCCCAATCTCTGGTGAGTGAGAGGAGGTGAAGCTCAGCCCAGCCTTTCCCGAGGTGTTGGAGGGGATTTCATTGCACAAACCCTTGCCAGCGTCTGCGGAGCTTAATCCTGACCTTTGGCAGGGAAGGGGAGAGCTCTGTGCTCCTTTCCAGGCTGGTGAGCAAAGGGATCACGGGGGCACCTTCCTGAGCCCTTCAGCTCCGCATTACCCACAGCAGGGAGCTGCCAGTGTCTTCATCCTGTCATATCCCACGGAAATATTTGGATTTTGGCCACTGTTTTCTGGGGTTTGTAAGTTTTTCTGTGGGAGATTCCCACCCTGGGCTGGGTGAGCTCTTGCTCCGTGCTCTGAGTGGGCAGTGGCTGTGCCAGGAAACAAGGGGTGCAGGATTTGGGTGGGATGTGGAGGATGAGCTGCACAGATACAGCTTTCCCCAGGGAAAGGTGCTGCATGGCTCATCCCATTCCCATGGGTCTCTCCACTCCGCTGTGCCAGGCACGGGGGTGTCACATGTGACACCCAGCACCGCTGCAAGTGCCACAGGAGGGTGGCACAAACAGCGAATTTTGGGTCAGGTGCCTTCGAGCGCTCGGAGGAGGAAATCTTAAAGGCAGCCGTGGGGGATCATCCCAACAAGCAGAGCAAAGCCACCACGTGGGAGGAGTCCTGCAGGCCGGAGCTGCAGGTTGGGCCCTGCCGAATTCAATATTCGGGTTTTACCCGCCTGGCCCAACAGCAGCCCCTTGTCTGAGACTCACAGAAACACAGCCCAGCAAAGATCCTGTGCCTGGCGGCTCCGAAACCACAGAGCTTCCTCTGCACAAACCCTGAATTCTTCCCCACATCCTGCCCTGGGCAAACAGAGCAGGACTGAGAGCAGCACTCAGCAAACAGCATCAGGTGTAAACACAGCGGTGTTTCCTCTCCAGGAAAATATTGACTCGCCTCTCTGATCCCTCCCGGACTGGAGCAGCTTTTAAGGAATTGCTTACATTTGATTTTCTTTATTTTTTTTCCCCGTGGAGCCCCACAGCAGCAGCATTATGGTGAAGTCCGAGGTGTTTTTTTAAAGACCCTGTTTCAGGTGTTTATGTGCTGCTGCACGTAAATCGCACCTCAAACTATGAGCCCTTGTCTGCTCATGGGCCCTCAGTGCTCCAAATATTCCTGAGGCTGAGCCCTTCCTGCCCAAGGACCCCCAAAATATCTTCCTGCCTCCTTCCTCTGAGCCCGACCATCCCCAAACCCCCACCCCAAATCTCACTGCTGCGTGGGGGGAGCACCAAACACTGGGCTTGTTCTGGGAATTAAGGGAGTTTTCCTCCCAGCCCCAAAGGAAGTCCCAGCCGAGCTCTGTATGTAAATTTTTCATGCATATATTTGCATATATCTGATCAGTGGGGAAGCTGGGAGCGAAGTTTCTGTTTAATGATGCTCAGCCCCCTCCCCCTGCTGTGGGTATCTGGGAGAGGGGACCCGCAGGGAGAGCCCAGCGTGTGCCCCTCTCCCCGTGTCATCCCCGTTTCACCCACTGGGATAAAGCCACGGAAGGGTTTTCCAAGGGTTTGGAGGGAGGGGCTGTGTGCCCCGGGCAGTGTGGGGGCAGGTGGTCACTGCAGTGCTCACGGAGGTTTTTGGGGACAGAACATCCCTTGCCCCTTTAGATGAGTAATTCCTTCCACGAATTAATTCTGTTGTCTCTTTGGAAGATCACAAATTAGATCGCTGTTTTCCTTCCCTTAAAAGTGGAGAGCATTGGCAAATCTTATTTTTCAGAAGTCCAGGCTGTAATCTGGGACCATTGGCCCCTTTTTCTCCTCTTTCCCACAGTGGGGTACAGGATCAGAGCACCCCAAAAGTGGCTGTAAGCAGGCACACCCCATAGCACACAGCCTGGATCCAAGTGTGGAGCTGGGGAGGGAATCACTGGGAGCTGCAGCCCCTGGGTTTAAGACATTTCTGGCACCTTACACTGAACCCTGTGGCCTCCTGCTTGTCGTGTGTCCATTTTTCTTTGGAATGCACCCAAAAGCTGGGGGAGCACAACTGCAGGTTCTGTCCATGGAGCTGGGCCGTGCCCGCCAGTGGTGACGTCGCAATTTGTGTCCGGATTAAAGGGAAATTAAAATTAATCCTCAGGGTCCAGGGAGATCTCTGGGGTTTAGCATTTTTTCCCCTGATCATTCAGTATTTTTAGCAGATGCTTTTTTATTTTTAGTTCCTCGCAGAGGCAGCAGGTACTGGAAATCCCATCCCTGTCCCAGCAGCCTCATCATCCGAGCAGGGCAGTGATGGGAGGAAGGATGGCACCGGGGAAAATGAAACTGGCTGGGGTTGGCTCTGCCACCCAGAGCTCCTCAGAAGGGAGAGAATTAAACCCCACCCAGTAACTGATCAAGTGTAAAGAATCGGAGCCGTGCTGTGCTGTGAAATTCTGCTGGGAATGTGCTGCTGGCTGGGGTGAGACCCCCAGGCCCCAGAGATCCTGGGGGATCCCCCTGCAAGGAGCCGCTGGCTCTGGCACTGCTGGGCTGGGGTGAATCCCAACAAAACCAGGGAGAGAGGAAATGGATCAGGGTTTGCACCAGGCCAGGAGCAACCATCAATCCTCCCCAGCAAAAGAGATAAACCCTTTACTGCACTCAGCCCCGCAGCATCCTGAAAAGTGGAACAGAAAAGTGAGGTTAATATTTAATTAACTTCTCTCCTTCGGATCACCGCTGCCGTGCACGGCGTCACGCCGGAGCAGATCCCAGCACCCTCAGGATTTATATTTAATTCCGCAGGGTTTGCAGAGGCAGGAGGTGCACGAGGGGCTGCGTTGGTCTTGGTGGGAGCGGGTGAAGCCACTTTGCTGCAAATACAAATCCTTTCCCACCCAGTCCATCTGGGCGCGCGGGCGCTAAGCCGGCACACGAGGGCCCGCCGTGCCTGGCATCCGTGTCAGGTGGCTGAAAAACACATGGAAAAACTCTTGGCTGAGCAGGGCAGAGGCACGGGGCTGTGCAGGGATCTTAATTAAATCACTTACAGCTGGATTTGGGACTGAGCCCTGGCATGCACCGCTCCCAAATTCCACTTATAATTCCACTCTGTGCAGGGTGAGGGACACTCGGGCCCCTCCCCGCCCGAGGCGCTGCACCCGCGGCTTTGGGGTTGTGTGAAAAATTGATTTCTTGATTAAAGTCTAATGCGCGGTATAATTAAGGAAATCCTCCCGGTTCAGAAAGTCATTAGGAGATGATTAATTGGGATGGGGCTGGGAGCCGTCTGCTGCCCAGGAGCAGGCACGTGGCTGCACCCCCAGGACCCCAGGGCAGCGGGGTCACCCTCACACGCGGGATGGAGCCCGGCCTTCCTTGGCAAACCCATCCCGGGAATCTGCAAACACAGCCTGGCCAGCTGAATTTGAGATTCCTCTGAGCTGCTGCTGATGCTCCTTCAGTTAGCAGTTTAAGATCTTTCACTTCAAAACATTTAAGTGGTCACAGTTTAGCTGCAGAACCCATGGAGGTTCTTCCAGAGCCGATCCATCCCCCTCCACGCCCATCCTGCACCTCCCAGACACCCATAACGCAGCCCTGACCAGAACATTTTGCTTTTTCCCTGATTATCTCTCCAGTTCCTGCGTTAGTTTTATTAATGATAAAGGGAACAGAGGCAGCAGCTGCTCCAAGGGGTTTTTCGTTGCCTTCTAGAGACCTAGGGTTGATGCAGACACCAGGAGCTCATGCTGGGGACTGGTGCCTGCATCACAAACTGGTGTTAGGCTCGAAATGGAAATTGAGTGCTAAATGGTAGGTCTGCCAAATAGATTGGGTGAAAAGATCAATTTGCTTTAGATAGAGGAGACCATATTTCACGGCAGAAAAAAGGAATCGGGGAGAGTCAGTAACTCAGCCTGCCAGTGTGCACCGGTGGGAGTTATTATGTGTGTCTCAGACGTGTCTGATGAGTCTGAGGGTGAAAATTATTATGGTTGAAGGAAATTTTGGTCACACAGCTGCTTTAGTGGCTTGTTTGTAAACAGTACTGCTGTGCTGGACATGTAGATGTGAGTTAGTTTAGGCTCAATGGGTGAGTATTGAATGAGGGGGAAATGTTATTCTGCAGTCCAGTAGTCAAAGTTTTCTATTTTCTTTTCATTTCCCTTTTTTTTTTTGAGAGTGGAAGCAAAGTCTGGAGAGCTGGAGAAGTGTCCAACACGGCACTCATAGGACAGGGGTAGCGAGGTATCTCTTTTTACATCCACACTGAAATTGTGCTAAGAAATGGGTTTAATGGGCTGTGTGTACCCCAAGGTCACCCCACAAAGGGCACCAAAAGGTGTTCAGGTGCTGATCTCCACCTCCCCTGCACTGATTACAATTTGCTCATTAACCTCCTCTCCTCCAGGAACTGCAGCAGGGGAGAAGATGCCCTGCACTGCCAGCCTGCCCTCCCTCATGCCCTGCAGGGTTGTTTTCTCTTTGTAAGTCAAGGAAGGAAAAAAGAAGTGAACTACTAGGGAGTAAAATTAAATCTACCATGAAAATGCACCACTCTGGCAAACAGTAACTGCAATTACATCCCCGGCCTCACCCTGGCCAAAGGACGAGGTGGCTGCAAGTGCCAGCTCACGTGTCCTGGAGGGGAATCCAGTCTGGTTTTGCTGTGGACATTTTACAACCCTCATTCATCTCTACAGTGAGAGGCTAAATACTCTTTTAAAATACTTTTTAAAAATATCGGGTCGCTCAGAGCTCCATCCCACCTGGCCTTGAGCACTCCCAGGGGTGGGGCAGCCACAGTTTTTCTGGGTAACACTTCCTCAGCACCCTCACAGGTTCTTATCCCACAAAAAAGTCTCTAATCTGGGCAGTTCAAGCACTCCCCTTGTGCCTGGGAGCACGTGGAGGGAACAGAGTGCACAGCATCAGCTGTCAGGGAGCAAATCTAGTTCAAACACACAGTTCTTATGCTGAAGTCGTTAAATCTTTGGCCAAACTAAAAAGGCAGAGTGAATAATGTTTTTAATATGCTCAGGAAATCCTCCACACTGGATGAGATCAGAAGAAGCCATTAGTGAGGATGGACAGGGATTCTTCTCCAAACAAAGGCCGATCCTGAGTAATTGCAATTCTATAAACAGAGCATCACTTCAAAAACTCAATGGCTGCCCCAGCAGCCGGGGAAGCATCAAACCCTGGGGTTTAATGTGAAGGTAGATGGATGGAAAATAATTAGGAGCCTTACAGTTCCAAGCTTATTTTTCCAATCCACATTGTCCTCGAGCCATTATATATTTAACGGGTTTGCTCTGCACTAATGGGAATGGAATTGCCAAATTCCATCTGCACTCAGGGACCAGCCTTCCCCAGCTTTGTTCTTGGGAATTAAAGGACAAGAGACGAGGATTTTTTTTTTTTTTTCTGAATACGCTCACTTTTATTTTTCACGAAGCTAAAAAGCTGCTTGCTTTATAGATTAGATTTTTTTCTGACATCAAATTGCTGCAAAAAAATTGAGCAAAAACTGTAACTTAATATAATAACTAAGACAGAGGGTTAGTGAAGGGTTTTATTAGCTCCCAACAGCTAAGGAGCATCCAAGGGGTTCTCAAACATCGGTTAACCCTCAGAACATCATTAACCACGAGTGTTGTGATAATAATTTTACGGGGAGCAAAGAGGTGGGCCAATTAATTCACCAATCCACGAATTTCTGTCTCCAAGTGCCTTCCCAGGTTAGCTGTTAGTCACCCTGCAATACATCTCCTTCATTTAATGACAAGTTATAAATCCCAGCCTTCAGTTTAAGGAGCAGGTCCGTGCTGGGCTAGCAGTCATCGTTTGCTAGTAATGGACTCAAGCTGCAAAATTTGGCTTCAGGGCTCAGAGCTGTGTGGATTTAGGGTTTTAGCTGGCCCGTTATAGAAATAAGAAACAGATGGGATTTGCAGGCCTGGTTCGGACTCTGTGCTGCTCATCAGGTCAGTGTTGTTCAAGTCAAATCAGATTTTCAGCCCAATTCACTCCTGCCCCTGCCTGGTGCTCTGGTGGCACACAAACTATCGCCAGGGCTGGAATCCTTGGAACACTGGGTATGTCCTGGGTATCCTGGAAAAGAAATATTACCACTGGTTCTGCAAGTGGTGTGGGATTAGAGGCGATTGGGAGCATTTGTAGTCAGCCTCGGAAAGGTCCTCAACGTGCATTTATATATCAAAGTTCTCATATTTTTAGAACTTTAGAGCTGAGAACTGTGCACTATTTCTTTTTCATCCAGTAAGGGTTGTGTGAGACGCGTGGAAGGGCTGGGTTTGAGATATTCTTAGCAATTTAACACAAACAGAGCATCTTGCCTCAGTTTATTGTAGACTGCACTCCTTGTGGCAGATGGGGCAGAATGATTCCTCAGGGATGGTTTCCAAGGGAAATGGTGGCTTCCTCCTCTATCCAAACGGACTCTGGGTATCTCCCCTTTGGGAACATCCCTTCAGCTGAACAAATTATTAAATTTAGTAGTGAAAGAACAGGCTCAAACTGCATTTTGCAGAAGGTCGGAGTATCTCATGGTCCTGTCTGGTTTTTAACCTAAGCATCATTTAAAATAGGGCTGGTCAGCGTCTCAGGGTTTGTGGTGGTGCGGAACCGTCTGTGGTTTGCTCTTGTGTGCCACTCATCAGGAATTCCTTGGAAAGGAGAATTTCCTGAAGGGCTTTCACTCCTTCCTGATGACTTATGGAGGTGGTTTTAGCTGGAAAAAGGGATTTATAAAAGCACGGTGCTAAAGACTCGCAGACAGGCGTTGCCTCAACCAGCGCTGCGCAACTCATACGCACACCACGAGATTGCCAAATCGTGGGCAAAATAA
The DNA here is from genome assembly GCA_013399875.1 of Gymnorhina tibicen. NCBI lineage: Eukaryota > Metazoa > Chordata > Aves > Passeriformes > Artamidae > Gymnorhina > Gymnorhina tibicen. The sequence continues at coordinate 1,619,383 of VXAZ01007802.1, forward strand.
AGAGCTGCTGTTCCCAGGCTGCCTGCGCAGCAGCCCTGCTGCTTTTGCCAGGGATGCACAGAACTGGAGGATCTAACAAGAAAACACTCTCATGTTGGTTGAACTTCAGTGCCAGCCCAGCTGAGACAAGGGCAGTGCCTGGGGACAGGCAGCCACGGTGCTGCTGTGGAGAATGAAAAGCGAAGGAGGGCAAATGTTCAGTCTATAAAGGCTTCCAGCCTAATGTAGGATTAGTGGAAAGAAAATGGACTGCACATTAAAATTCATGAAGGAGTACGATTTAAGATCCACGAATAACAGAGCCACAATTATGCAGGACAGGGGATTTGGGTTTGTTTTTGTTTTTTCCAGGGCTGGTGGAAGAAGTGAAGTCATTACCAGGATGTGTGTGGCTGCCGCGTGCTCTGCCCTCGTTGCTGGATGTTGTGGCCACACAGAGCTGATGATACTGAAAGGTTAAACACCGGGATGAGAGGGAATGAGAGAGGTTGGAGATTCCCAGACAAAATATGAGGGGTGTTTTGTGGTCTGTTTGATAGGCTGTTTGTCCCTGGGTCTTGAGGCTGTCTCTGGTAAGGAGAAGTTTTAATACTTGCTTGGTCTGGACAAATCTCTCAAGTTTGGGGGACGTGGCACTTGGGTATTTGTCATTCTGGACACCTTCTGTGACTCCTTGGTCAAGCCACTCCGTCTCCTGGAGCTCAGCTCCCTCTTCCAAAATGAGCTGACCCAGAGGGGTGTAAGGAATGAGTTCACTACTGGGAGGTGGTTAGGGATAAAGGGTTTCAACCCTGCTTTTTTCTCCTCAGTTGAGCCACATGAACCTCAGGTCCTTCCAAACAAGGCTGTGGAAGGAAATCCCAGGTGAGCCTGGACCTGCAGCATGTGGCGAGGGCCATGGGAAGAGGAGGAAGGCAACCCTCAGCTCATCAACCTCCTCCAGCATCAAGGAGATCTGGCTTTTCTTAATGACTTAGCACGAGAAAAGCTCATGCCAGGGGTTAATTCTTCATCCTGCGTTCCCCTCCACGAGGACAGAGGCTGGGAAGTCAGCTGCTGTTATTCCATGGTCTTAATATAGAACAAAAGAGTAGTATTTTGTCCTAGATCTAACAGCTGGAGAAATAAAACTACTTTGGGTGGCAGGAGATGCTGTCACATACAAGAGGACCTTTCCAGGGTAGTTTAGGACATCTGCTCATTCTACAGTCACAGAAATATATTTAAATCCCAGCCACGGTGCACTCCAATGGGAATGTAGAGCCTAAGTGAATTATTGATTGTGTTGCACATTTGATAAGGAAGTCAGAAGAGGAAGGATGTCTGATATCCAGAAATAGATTAGAAGCCTCCCATGGGTTGGAACAGAAGTGCAAGCATGAGAAGGTCTTAAAATAGCCAACAGCTTTCACTACTGCAGGTACAAAAGGCCTTGAATCAGTGAAATACTTCAGGTGGAGATCCAGGGAGATGGATCTGCTCCATGCTTCCTGGATTTTTTTTCCCTGCTTGTTCTCAGTGTACGTGCTAAGTGCCCATAAGTTGCCTTCCTTCATCTCCTTAGGTAAGCGTGGGACGAAAATGTTCCAATTTACCATGAAAATCACAGACACCATTTAGAGATTTAGGTATTCTCCAATCTGCCCTACCCCAGTCTCCAGGGAGACTGTTCCCATGCCGTTCCGCATTTATATTTCTGCACAGATAATTTCACTGATCCAAGGGCTGCTTGGAGGATTTCTGGGGGAGCTTTTTTTAAACCACAGACACAGTGTAGTGGCTTTGTACGAGCGTCACTGAATTGTTTCCAATATTCAGCTCCTCACCTGTCTGGGTGGTGTGTGAGGGCTGACAGACAGATGGATGGACAGACCGTGCTCTGTGTGAGAATGCAAACAGCTGAGCCAAAGCTTAATCCTCTCCCCAGCCCGTGACCTTTTTATTCATGCTTGCACCTGGCAGGAGCAGCAATCATTCATGGATGTGGCCACGGAAACAGCTGCAGATCTGACACTGGAGTTAAATTTAAAAAGGGTGATGCGGGCGAACGTGTGAGGGGGGGCAAATTACCAAAATCACTTCCTAGACCAACTTTAAAGAGAAAACAGGGCTTTTAAGAGTGTCAGTGCAGTGATGTGCCAGGTCCCTTCTGCTGAACACAATGATGTTCGTGCAGAAACGTTTGCAGAACTGGGGCACGGAGACCTGAGTGTGTGACTGTGACTCACTGCAGGTCTGGGCCGTGTGCAGACGCAGCTCCAGCACCTCGGAGCGGCTGGGAAGGGGAACGGGACCGGCCTCAGCGTGAGCTGGGCAGGGCTGTCTGGCCAACAACAGGAGGATGAGCAGTTGCCGTGGCAGTTCTCTCACCCTTTGTGCCGGCGTAACTCAGGGAGACCTGGCTGAGGAGCTTCTCAACGCTGCAGCTGAGATGGGCTCTCAGCAGAGAACTGCAAATCCCTTTCCAGCACAGAAATATTTTATTCCACCAGAGCAATTCCCGGCCTGGACCTGGCCGGACACTGCCCACTTGCAGAACAAACCAAGCAAAACCAGTGCAGATTCCTGCCAGTGCTGTATTTCCTGCAGCCTTTTTCTTAGCAGAAACCTGGGAGTGCAGTTAGGAATAACCTGGCTGTCCCAGCAGAAGGCTGCACCGTACGAACTGTTGTTTTCCGTGGAGCTAAACACAAGGAAAATGCATTCATTATGGAGGAGAAAGGCTAAACTGCCTTCAAAAGGAAGCAATTTTTAACAAGCGGAGCAAGATCTGCAATAAAACTTGTCAATTTGTAAATGTTTGGTAGCAAGGCACTGTAAGACAGCAGACGGAGGTGTGAAAGGGGTTTGGGTTTTTTCCTGTCTAACACCTCCTTTCTCCAGCACTCTTCCTCTGTTTTAAGAATAACACTTCTTCAATAATGACTCACAGCCAGTGCCACAAAAATCCTGGCTGTCAGAAAAACTGCTGGGTGTCTGACAGGAGTGCAGCTTGCAGGGAACATTGGTTTCTTCTGTCTCTGCTGAAATCACAGCTCGGGGATTGTTCTTCTAGAAAGTGGCCCTACTTAGAGATTCCAGGCACAAGGCAATTACCTGTCTTTCCTTGCTGGATGTAATTAATAGATGTGGTTTTCTTCGCAGGCACCGAGGGATGCCATGTTCGTCAGGGAACGGACCACGTTGTCCAGAGCTAGGAGATGAAAATTCCCCAGGAAATCAGGCCTCTCTCCTGGGAAGATGGATAAACCCCATGGTGTACCAGTAGGGACTGGAATATTCCCCACATCCCGCTACATCTCTGCTAACCAGAAAAGAAAAGAGATCCTCTGCTCAGAAGGGAATAAAGACATCCTGAGGGATAATCCAGCAGAGGAAGCTGGCAGAGCCACAGCCTTCTACCACCTCACAGAATTTGCAGTTATGTGGGGAGCTAAACCTCAGGAAAAAGAGCAGTTTCAGTCTTCCTGGATGGCCTGAAGGTAACGGTGCTGCCCCGTGCCACGCAGTTACTGCCGGAGTGGCTGCAGGGGTAGGAACACATTTCCCAGTTATTGGAGCAGGGAATTGTGCTAGGATTGCTGGGTTCTTCCCCCAGCTCTGCCTTTGATTTGTGGTGCGTGCAGACCCCTTAATTTGTTTCTGTTTTCCCCATCTGTGAAACTGAGATAAGATCACAGGGGAATTGTAAAGTGTGGTTCATTAATGTTTATTAGACGGAGGGAAATCCTTAAATGAACGGCACTGTATTCCAGGAGGACAAAGTTCAAGACTGCAAAGGGGTTGATTAAAACCAAATCTGCTATTCCCAGGCTGGGAGGATAAGAAAGAGAATTGAAAAACCTTACCTAGCCCTGTGTCTGCCAAAAGTAGGATGTGATTTAAGTAAAATCATGCAGGCTGCAAGTGTGTATGCATGAATGTGTGTCTATTAAAACCATTAAACTCTTCATGGTAAATACACGCCAAAAAGCGCGATGAGGGCGCGTTCGAAGTTTCCAGTGTGTGCGTGATCGCCATTAATTGTAAATTACCAGTGGCAAACGTGACACGAGCAAATTGTGAGGCAATAAATGCGATGTTTTCCGTAAAGGGGCGTACCAGCATAAAACGTGTTGGCACGTTCCGCTGGTTTTTGTCAGATTGCCGCAAACAATGTTGTGGGATTTTACAGTGCCAGGTTGTTGGCAGACTGAAGAGTTATTTGTGGGTTAGACACAGCTGAAGGTGGCAACACCGGGCACTGGTGGAGTGTCTTCCGAGCCTCAGAGCGCACATTCCCAGTGGGGAAATCTTTCTCCCATCGTGCCAGAGGTGAAAACTGAGGGAATTTGTGATAACCGGAGTCCGTGGGTGGCCTGAACTCACTCCCGGTGTGACACCAAATTTACTGCGTGACTCTTTTCGCTGGCAGAGCCTAACGGAGGGTGAAACAGCAGTGCGTGAAGGGGTCGAACACTGAGGTACGGGCAAAATACACCACAAAAAATCGCGTTTTGGGGAAAACAGAGGAGCTGGACTGCGGCTGGTTGAGTGTTCAGCGTTCAGCGCTTGCCACCTTCAGGTCTGCTGTGAATTCACAGGCGGTGCTGCAGAGCCGGGGCGAGCGCCTTCATTTGTCCATCAACAGGGAGTTCTGGGGTCATTAATGCCCTTAAAAATCAGATTTGTTACGCGGAGTGCAACAAGGCGATAACCGCACACCCCAGAGAGACATCGATTATTTATCTCAGCCTTGCCAAGCCTGGGTGCCGAGCAGAATCCCACAGATCAGGCAGCCCAGCTACTGAAATTTTTTTGCTGTTTATACATTTCAGCGAACAAAGGAATTAGTGTTCATTTGCCACGAGTTACATAGTTCTCTTGTTAATTAGTGTTCTATCTTCTACTGGTTAATGATTGGCTTCTGATGCTAATTAGTGCCGTGCTGAGTCTTTCTCTTCTTTGGGGTCAGTGGGTTCCTTGGGTCGGTGGTCACAGAACTGCCAGAATTGCTTTTTACCCACTTGGAGCTGGGTTGGGTTTATCGGTTCCTTCCGTACCTTGGGAGTTCTGGCAGATGTCCCATAAATTCTGCATTCTTTGTGCCCGCTACCAGAGGGCATCCTTATTTTTCCAAGCTCTGTTAACCTGCCCCTGGGTCTGAGATCACTGAGGCGCGTCCAGCCTAAACTCTTACAATTCTAATAAGTAATTTGTGTTTTTTTCTAACACGTCACTTAAGAGCTTGCTGGCTGCTTTCTGTGTCAGAGATTAAATCGCCTTTCTTATTGATTAGGGTTCAAAGTATAAAAAGATCAAACAACAAAGAACTTTTTCTCCCTTAAGAAATAGGTTTTGGTGAAGCAGGTTTGTTTATCAGTATTTTATTCTTTTCTATACGGGTACAATTGCGTTACGTTCAGTACTGGGTAATGGTCTAATGTAGCACAATTTGACGCTTAGCTGACGTATGGAAAGAGAATATTACTCTGATTTAAGATAGAATTCGAGATTTCTTGTCCCTTAGATTTCAAAACGTGGCAGGATGCTTTCTTTCTAATCAGGATCATACAACCAGACATTAATGCGTGGACTCGAGGGTCAAGTTTTGTCACGAAATACACCTGAGCAACCTGGTCTGGTGGGAGGTGTCCCCACCCATTGATTTTGAGGTCCTTCCAACCCTTCGCGTTTTGTAATTTCGTGATTTTTGTGATTTTTGAGGAGTTTCTCGGTGATTTTGTACCTGTGAGGCGCCGTGAGGCGCTGAGGGGCGGGGGGCGTGGCCTGTTGGGGCGTGGCTTAATGAGGAGGCGGGAAACTGTGGGGGCGTGGCTCACTGAGGAGGCGGGAACTGTGGAGGCGTGGCTTAATGATGATGAGCGATGTGGGGGCGTGGCTTACCGAGGAGGCGGGGAGCTGTGGGGGGCGTTGCGCGCATGCGCGAGGCGCGCGCGATCGGCGGGCCCGGGGGGCGCGAGCGGGGTTCCCGCCAGGTGCGCACGTGGGCGGGGCCTCAGGTGGGCCCGGTGAGCCCCGGGAGCCGCCATGGACGGCCCCGCCCTGCCCATCCGCCGCTCCCGCCGTGAGCTGGTGGAGGCGGTGCGGGAGCGGCCCTTCCTCATCGTCACCGGCGAGACGGGCAGCGGCAAAAGCACGCAGCTGCCCAAGTACCTCTACGAGGCAGGTAACGAAACATCCCCCCTCCCCCCACCTCACCCCACCCTCTGCGGGCTGCGGTTGTGGGGCACAAGCACCGATAAACTCATGTAGCTGTCCCCCTGTCCCCTCGCGAGTGACGCAGCTTCGGGCTGGGCTGTGGTGAGAGGAGGTGGCTTGATTAAACCTTCTAAATAAAAAAAAAAAAACACCCAAACTGTGGCCATGTGTACATTATGTAGGTACGCGTTATAAAGTGACCATGAGCAGCACAACTCAGTGTCCCTGTTTGTCCCACAGTCACTGGGGGTGTTCAGCTTGAAGAAGGCTCCGGGGGTGACCTTAGTGCCCCTTCCAGTACCTGAAGGGGTCTGGAGTGACAGGACAAGGGGGAATGGCTTCCCGCGGACAGAGGGCAGGGTTAGGGGGGATATTGGGAAGGAATTCCTCCCTGTGAGGATGCTGAAGGCCTGGCACAGGTCGCCCGGAGAAGCTGTGGCTGCCCCATCCCTGGAAGAGTCCAAGGCCCAGTTGGATGGAGCTCTGAGCAACCTGGGATAGCGGAAGGCGTCCCAGGAGGAGGTGGAATGATCTGATCTTTAATGTCCCTTCCAACCCAAGCCCTTCCGTATCTCCCGCAGGCCTGGCCGAGCATGGCGCCATCGGCGTGACCCAGCCCCGGCGCGTGGCCACCGTGTCGGTGGCCCAGAGGGTGGCCGAGGAGATGGGCTGTGAGCTGGGGGCTCTCGTGGGCTACCAGGTCCGCTTTGAGGACTGCACCTCCGAGGTGGGGCCCTGGGGGGGTGTGGCGGGGTCACCGAGGGTGTGCTGGGGGCTGCGGGCTGTCTCAGGGCTTTGGGAGGCGTCCGTGCCAGCTGTTTGTGTGCCGTAGCCCATCTGAGGGAGCTTTTCTGGGCACCTTGCAGGTGGAACACTGCCAGGCACCTGCGCTGTGGCGCATGAGCAGCTGTGCTGGACTCTCAGCGTGTGCTGGACGAATGTGCGATCCGTGTGGAAGCGTTCGGTTTGAAATGAAAGCCCGGGCTGTGTCTAAACCCAGCTGAATGTCTTAATTACACCTTTCTCCAGGACACTGCCATCAGGTACATGACTGATGGGTGCCTTCTGAGGCAAATCCTGACGGACCCCCTCCTCAGCAAGTACGGTGTCATCATTTTGGATGAAGCCCATGAGCGGAGCCTCAGCACTGTGAGTGTCACCTTGTATCTGGATTTTGGGTCACTGCTTCTCCTTTTCTGGGCTCTGCTTATACCTTCCTTTCACTTCAGCACGGTCCCCCAGGGATTTTGACTGACTTTCCATGGATGTGCTTTATCCTTTTGCTGTCCTAAGAGCACAGAACCGCTGCTTTGTGTATTACGTGCTGAATAAATTGAAAATCAGACGTGGCCTGTAATGGTGTTGGAGTTTTTGTAGCTGTTGCACTGAAATGCAGTTAAAACTTCGCTGGCTGTTGCACACTCTCCCAAAATTTCCAGGAGTTTGAAGCCAGACCACAAACTTTCTAGAATTAAAAAGCAAACACACAAAAAAACCCCTGGAACACCTCTCTCGCTCTGAGGAATGTTCCTTAGGGTGTGTATATCACTGTGCAAAGAGATTATGGCTTTTGGGACCATGGAAGCATCCAGACCTGAGTCCCAGAAGCTCTCAGATGTCACCCTGACCCTTCTGTGGCCAGCAGAGGGACATTCAAGTCACCCAGACCTCAGGAGATTGTGTTGTGTGTCAGACAACCTCCCGCTCCAGCAGACAATCTCCCAGTCCAGCTGGGAAAAGGGAAAATGCTTTTTGAATCCCAGTTCTGCCCTCGGGCCTCTGAGGGTATTGCAGATGACTGAGCTGAGGTGAAGGAAGGAGCAGATTTGTAATTTAGGGCACCACACAGTAAAATAAACTTGTTGAGGTCGTGGCAATAAATAAAACCAAAGAAGGGTGCACACACAGTCAGGGGACATAGGCTGGGAAATGGGGTGAAAAACGGGTCTGAGGTAACTTCTCACAAATGACTTGACCAAGAGAGTATAAAAGTGAAAAACAAAAGGAGTTGAAGTTACACTGGTGCTTCTTCTGTGAGAAGAGGCGGTAAAAAATTAATTAAACTCTAGAAACCAAAATATCAAGGATAAACGCATGCATTCTTCTGAGTGTTTAGGCCTGGAATATGTGATTTTCACTTGTCTCGTGTGGGATAAAATCATCAAACTTCCGAGTCTGTCAGGCATTTCTAACAAAACCAGAGTAATTAACATCAGTTGCTTCTGTTTCTTCTGCCAGGATATTTTATTTGGTTTGCTGAAGAAGCTGTTCCTGCAGAAGAAGCCAGCAGGCAGGAGGGCAGACATGAAGGTGGTGGTGATGTCAGCCACCCTGGAGGTGGAAAAGCTCTCGGAGTTCTTTGGGCACTGCTCGGTGCTGCACATCCCAGGAAGAAGTTACCCTGTCAGGGAGATATTCTGCAACCTGCTGAGCCCCAGGGACGTGGGCAGCTCTGCCTACGTCACAGAGGTTCTGGTTTGCTTTTGTTTTCTCTGTGTTTCCTCTGGTTTTGGGGTGATTTTTTGGGGGGAGGGGGCCGCAAGAGTGAGCTGCTGTGTTGTGTTCTCAGCATCTCTGCAGGAAATAGGGGAGGATGAGTTGATGTGACGAGTCCTAAACAGAATAAGTGGGATTTCAACTGATTTTGGCTTGTTTGTTGTTTGTTCCAGGCTGTGAAGGTCGTCCTGGATATCCACTTAAACGAGCCAGAAGGCGACATCCTGGTTTTCCTCACAGGTGAGAATTTTCCTGGTTACCTCAGGTGAAGCAAAGCAAAAAAGCTTCCAAAGCCTGCCTGAAGGGAAAGTGAGAAGGGAAAGGTGCAGGTTGACGTGAAATTACAGTTTTCAGAGCATTTTAGGAGTAGCCAGATTGACTCTGTGTTGTCTGTGTGGCTTAGCTTGCCAGGGAGGCAATTCAGGGTTAATTCAGGGAGGAAGAATTATTTGAGCTGTAAAACCCTCCCATCAGTGCACGGGCCGGGCTCTCAGGTGTCTTGTAAGGACAATCCTTGGTGGGGGGCCCTGTGGAAAGGCTGGATGTCACCTCCTAAACCCCGCTCCCATCCCTTCCTTGCTTTAATGACGCTGACAGCTCCGTAGCAGCGACAAAACAGCCTTGTTTCAACCAGAAAGGCAGAGCTGTAGCTCATTAAGGTCACTCGGACGCTCCTGTGTGTCTCCCAGGCCAGAACGAGATAGAGAGAGCCTGTGACTTGCTTTTCAAGAGGGCGGAATCCATCGACTACCGGTACGAGGTGCACGAGCGGGCGGTGGAAGGGCTGCTCATCCTGCCCCTGTACGGCTCCATGGCCACGGGTGAGACGGCAGAGGGGCACTCGTTCACACAAACCTCACCTGCAGTGGTTTTTAGAGATGTTATCCTCCCCAAATTTCCCGCTGGGGTTGGGAAAAGGGCGTTAATTAACCCATTTGTTACTGTGCTGTGGCACTTTGGGGTGGGGGGTTGTGGGGTTTTTTTTTGTGGTCTTCATAAACTGCATCAAACCTCGGCCTTCTCTGCTTGCACAGGAGCCTCCAGTTAAAATCCAGATCCACTGGATATGGCCTCGAGTTTTTCAGTTAGGAAGGGGATATTGTGTAACTGAAAGTCCAGATGGCCTCACATTTTATTTTATTTTATTTTATTTTATTTTATTTTATTTTATTTTATTTTATTTTATTTTATTTTATTTTATCTTATCTTATCTTATTTTACTTTATTTTACTTTATTTTACTTTATT
>VXAZ01007802.1:1629427-1639896 GCA_013399875.1 Gymnorhina tibicen
TTTATTTTAATTTTATTTTATTTTAATTTTATTTTATTTTAATTTTATTGTACTGTATTTTAATTTTATTGTATTGTATTGTATTTTAATTTTATTGTATTTTATTGTATTTTATTTCACATGGCAAAGATGTTGCCAGTGGGTTTTTGGTGGTGAGAGTGGGAGATAGCAGCAGTGCAGTGTTCCAGGACAGAAAATGAGGTTATCAGAAGGAGTCACTGTTTTATTTGGCAGCAATATCCCACTTAAGTTTCAGAGAGTTAAAAACAGAGGCCCCCCCCTGACCTTTGCTGAACACAGATATTGCATTTTCAGAGGGACTGGAGTGACCTGGGGCTGAGTGAGTGTTCAGAAGAGCAGGGCAGCAATTTCCCTCCAAAAAAGATCTGCAAAAAGAGCAAAACTCGTATCTTCTAGAAAGAGCAAAATGAAGAGTTGCAGAAAAGGAAATTAAAGCCTCTTCCTTACTCCACGAGAGCTGATTCCTATCTGAAAGTGATGTTTTATTTAGATTTTGTGGCCGTGTTTCAGAGGCCGTTGTATTAAAGAGCAAATATTCCTCAAAGCGATTTTTATGTCTTTCAAAACGAAGAAGTGAGAAAATTTCAGGGGAAAAAGTTGAGTTTCCACCTCTTTTCTGTTCCTTGGAAAGCCAAGTGAATGAATGGGAGCTGCATGTGCTGCTTTGTGACATGATAAATGAAGATTTGCTGGAAACAATGAGGGGGGATCATTCAATTTTTTGATGTTCACGTTTATTTTCTCTGATTTTTAAAGCCCTCCAGATCTTTCTTGAAGATTCTGTTAAGACCAGGCATCTCGTTTGTTTTTCCTAGCCCTGGGTTAGGAAACATCCAGGAGATTTGGCCTTTCTCCCATCTCCAAATCTTCTTGAGTTTGTGAGCAAGAAAGAAAAATATTCCCTGATTTCTGGCACGTGCTAAAACAATACCAAACCTGTATTTTGGGATTTTATGCCCTTCACTTTCCAGTGCCATTCAAATGACTTTCACCAAGCGTTTGGGTAAATTTGCACAGTTAAAAGGTGTGGTTTGAGGTCAGAGCTCTGTAACAGACCAGGCGCTGTTTGACTGACTATCTGTCATTTTAGATCAGCAGAAAAGGATATTTTTGCCAGCCCCCAGAGGCATCAGAAAATGTGTGGTCTCCACAAACATTGCTGCAACGTCTCTGACCATTGAAGGAGTCAGGTATTGGTTTCTGTCCCTCGTGAAAAGCTGTAACAGAGGGAATAATTCACAATTTGGAAAAAATCACATTTATACTGCTACTATATCTGCCCTGCTGCCTTTTTTTGGGGTGTGTAGTAAGAAAACCCTTGACATTATTGTAGTCTTACAGGTGAGCAATATTTTTGGACTTCAATTTGAAATCAGATCTTGGCTCCAACTAAATAAAAAGTGGGGTAAATGTGGGGGTTTTTTCGATGAAATGCATCTGGCAGTTACCTGCTGAGCCCTCTGGTTTTTTTACCTCTCTGAAATTTTTTTCAGATACGTGGTAGACAGTGGCTTTGTGAAGCAGTTGAATCATAATCCCCGAGTCGGTTTGGACATCCTGGAGGTGGTTCCCATCTCAAAGTAAGTTAAAAATGTCACCTACGTGCTGTTTCTGGGAGCTGCTCTGGCAGTCGTGCTCTGTATTGGTGAAAAATAAATTAAAAGATGGGCAGCAGCCTAGAAGCTGCATGACTTAAAGCCACTTTGTTTGTAGCCGAGTAAAAAGCAGTTCAGGATTTACAATTTCCTAAAAGCTGCAGGCATCGAGGAGGAATTGGAAGGGCATTTGTCCGAGCAGGGTTTGCATTGGAAGCTTAAAAAAAATCCTTCCATATACAGAAATTCTTCTTTCTCTCTGGCACGGCTGGGTGGTTTTTTTTTGCGTTGCTGCTCGGGAAATAACCTGACAAGAGAAACTTGTGCGCCTCTTTTGGGTGGTCACAGAAGGGATCTGAGGGGTTTGGATGGTGGTGGTTTTGGGTTTTTTTTTTCGGGGCAGGAGTGAAGCCAAGCAGCGAGCTGGCCGCGCCGGGCGGACGTCGTCGGGGAAGAGCTACAGGCTGTACAGCAGGGAGTTCTGGGAGCAGTGCATGCCCGACCACACCGTGCCCGAGATCAGGAGGACCAGCCTGACCTCCGTGATCCTCACCTTGAAGTGCCTTTCCGTGCACGACGTCATCAGGTGACCCCCTCCCCGGACAGGGATTATCCCCGCGGCCCCCGGAGTCTCGGCGCGGCCCCCGGGGCGGCAGGAGGCAGGATTAGGTCCCCGGCCAACTGTGGTGCTTCAATCAGCTTTGCTGCTGCTCCCCGCAGTAATTCCAGCTCGGAGTTTGAGCTCCTGTCCAGTTTGAGGCTCTGCCAAAACTCCCATCCCTCCCAAATTGAATGCGTAGTTCATAGTGTTCCTTTAAACGCTTAAAATATTGATTTTTATACCCAAAAAGCTTCACCTCTGTGGGATTTTTTAGTTCTAAGACCGTACAAAGTGCAGAAAATGCAGTTTAGTGTGTGCCATGCTGATCTTGCGCTCGTGTCCAGTTTGAGGCCCTGCCAAAACTCCCATCCCTCCCAAATTAAATGCATAGTTCGTAACGTTCCTTTAAAAGCTTAAAATCCTTAAAATACTGATTTTTATACCTAAAAAGCTTCACCTCTGTGGGATATTTTAATTCTAAGACCATACAAGTGCAGAAAATGCAGTTTAGTGTGTGCCATGCTGATCTTGAGCTCAAGTCCAGTTTGAGGCTCTGCCAAAACTCCCATCCCTCCCAAATTAAATGCCATTCCTTTAAACGCTTAAAATCCTTAAAATCCTTGATTTTTATACCCAAAAAGCTTCACTCTGTGGGATTTTTCAGTTCTAAGACCGTACAAGTGCAGAAAGTGCAGTTTAGTGTGTGCCACGCTGGGGTTTGCCATCAGAAATTCCTCAGCTGGAGGCCGTGCCTGCAGTAACACACCCATAGGCTACAGATGATTATTGTGATTATCTCACTTTGGTCAGAAAACCTGCATTGGGAGGTTTTAAAAATTACTTTAGTAAGTATGAAAACTAACAAAGCTACTTCATTTTTATTTTATTTTTTTTTTTTTTTAACCGTAGATTTCCCTATTTGGACCCCCCTGAAGAAAGGCATATTTTGGAAGCTCTGAAGGAACTTTACCAGTGCAGTGCTATTGACAGGTGAAAGCCAAAAAGGGGTGTAGCCACCACAAGAATTTCAAATCTAATGCTTAAGCTGGCGGTTTGTGTGGACTAAAGGACTTTACCCCCTTCCCCCCAGCAGCAGAATGTTGTTTCCTTATTTAACTTCCAGGAAGTTTACTGGGGTTTAATATACTGTCTATAAAAACAGGGATAGAGCACAAGTTCAGGGCTCGGGAGATAACAGATCAGGTTCTCCACGTTGTCCTGGAGTTCCTAAGTGACCTCAGACAGGTTACCTCAGCTCTGTGGTTCCTGAGGGCAGGTCCCAGACTGTTGTGGCTCAGGAGCTCAGGCTCTGGCTGGGAGGTCCATCCAAGAGCTCAAGACAGGAAGTGAGATCTTATCCTAAGCTTCCAGGAATTCTTCCTGCAAATAAAAAATAAAGAGCTGGCCGTGCCTGCCGTGGAGCAGAGACAAGCAAGCTGGAGAAATGTGGATTATTCTTCTGCTGGTGGCACTTCTCTGTGTCCCCAGCACCTGTCTGGGCACTCACAGTCCAGAGGGAAGGGCTTCCAGAGGGAATTTACATTTAAACATCATTTCATTGAATCTGCTATTTATATGTGTTTTTTTTTCTCCCCTGGGATAAGGAGAGGCCACGTGACAAGACTGGGAGAATTCCTGGTGCAGTTTCCCCTCCCTCCCAACCTGTCCTGTGCTGTCATTAAAGCTGCTTCCCTGGACTGTGAGGATCTCCTGCTTCCCATTGCAGCCATGCTGTCCGTGGAAAACGTCTTCATCCGTCCAGGTGGGAAGCCCCTTTTCCCCCAAAAAAAAGGCTTTCACAGCTTTCCATGGTCTTGGAGTCAGGGCACTCTGCGTGCCAGGAACTGGACAGCAGCTGTTCCAGAGACCTCAGAGCAGCAGGAATTGGGTTGTGTTTGTCCCAAGGCTGTCGAGCTGGAAAGCAGCATATGCCTAAGCTGAGAGGTTGTGAGGGGAAATCTCCGTTGCAGGAGGGAAAAGGCAAAAATGAAAGGGGAAAAAAAAACAGCAGAAAACCAAAATGCACCACAGCAGATGTGCTGCTGTTGGTCTGAGCGCAGACAGCAGGGACTGATTGTTTTTGACAAATGGGGCATCACCTCTGCATTATCTTTTCTGTTTTATAACTGTGAGTTCCCACTAAACTCACAGATCCACTGATTTTTTCCAGGCTCTTACTTATTTTAAGATCTCCATTACTGTGGCAGTAGGACAAAGCTGAGTCCAGTAGGTTAGAGGGTGCTCTGATGGGCTGGGTTCAGCAGTCTTGTTTTTCCTCCCACTTGATCCCTGTGAGCTGTTTGTTTATTCCTTTACCTTTCCACGTCAGCCTCTGGATTGACTGTGAGTGAGAAATACTTTCTTAGAGGCTGGAATTCTTCATCCCTGGTGCTGACTGATGGGATTAATCATAGATTTAATAGCATCTACGTGCTCTTGTTCAGCAGTAGTGGAAGGAGGAAGAACTGTAAATGCAGCTGTGGAAGGAGAGACAAACCTAAAAATAACAGGAATAAAGAGCCAGGGCTGCCAGACACACACTGACAGAAAATTAGGTAGTGATAAATAAAAGTGACTTTTAAGTGAGATATAACTTCCTTCCTCAGGTGATCCTCAGAAGCAAAAGGAGGCTGAGCTTCAACACCAGGAACTTGCCTCGCAAGTGGGAGGATGCAACGACTTTGCAACCCTCTTAAATATTTTTGAGCAGTGCAAAGCAAGGTATGGAAATGCTCCCTTTGCAGTGAGTGGTTTTGCATGTCCCGTAACTCCCAGTTTTCAGATGTGCTGCAGATAGACCTGCGTGTGCTCATTCCTAATTTCAGATTTATTCCATGGTGTGGTCTGTCACTTCCATCAGGACACCTTTTATTTAACCCAGCAAATATCTGCCTGCGTGGGTATTGCCTTTGTATGACCATGACAAAAAAAAAAAAAAAAAAAAAAAAAAAAAAAAAGAGGCAAGTTTCTTACTTACAAAGGGCTTCTTTATAATTCAAATATTCCTGTTCTCAGCAAGTCTCCTTCAGCCTGGTGCCAGGAATACTGGATCCATTGGAGAGCTGTGAAATCTGCTTTTAGTGTGGAAAGACAGCTGTGGGAAATAACCACTAAACTGAAACAGGTAAAAAAATAGAATTTCTGGATATGTTTGAGCTGTGTAAGTTTATATTTAAGAGATGCAGTGGATGCTGAGCCTTTGCCAGACGGCTGCTGCCTTTCTCCAGGAGAAACTGATCCACTTAAATATTTTTTTAGAGCACCTTTGCTTGTGTAACTCAGGTGCAGTCGTGGTAATGGGCAAGGAGGGTTTTTTCTCCTTTCCTCATGGTTTCTGTACAGAGAGAAACCCAGAGTTTAAAATCCATGGGATGGAGGGGGTACAACTGCTTTTTCTTGAAGAAAGATCCTCATTCATGTCGTTTTTTCTCTTCCCAGCTGCCAGACTTCCCTAAAGAGACGTTTGAAGGCTCCAAAACTGAAATACTGAGAAGATGCTTATGTGCAGGATACTTCATCAACGTTGCTAGGAGGTGAGGAATGGAGTTTGGAGAGCAGAATGGAAGACAGATTATGCAAATTACTTAGAAGTGTGGCTGTATGTTGGTAAAAGTAGCAAACTAGTAACTGCAGGTGAAGGAGATGTTTCTGCAAGGGGCTGGAAGCCTGGGAGCCTCTCTGCTTTTGGCTGTCTTCACCATTCCAAGGATGTCAGCAGCTTCCCAGGAATGTCATTTTTCTGCCTGTGAAATGCACTCACCAGCTGATGAGTGGTCCCAGACATTCAATTGAAGGGCTTGGAAATTTCCAGCTATCACAGCTTTCAAAGGCTGCACTCCCAAACCCCGTTGTTACTGTGGTGTTGCACCTGCAGCGCTGCTGTGGTAAATTGGATATATTGTATTTCACTTTTTAAATGGTTTTTTAGAGTTTAATTCTGGAAGCACCTTCCTCCAGTTAGATATTTGAGATTTTTTTTTTTTTCCACGCTGCTCCTGATTTGTTCAGCTCAGTGTTGCTGTCTGTGCTGCTGTGTAACCGCAGCAATGTGGGATTTGTTTCGTTGGTTTTTTTAATTTCTTTTTTCACAAACCTTCCAGGTCTGCAGCCAGGACATTCTGCACAATGGATGGACACGGCAGCATAGTCTACATCCACCCTTCATCCACAGTGAGTGCCCAAAGCCTGTTGGTAAAGCAGCAAAGCATCTCTGAAAGGAGCAATGGGCAGGTCCTTAAACTCTCCCCGGTGTTTGCTTTGTGCTCTGCTGCAGCGTTCATTTTGAGAGTGGGGAAGAGCCTCACTTCTTCAGACCTGGTAAATGTCTGGTTTGTGGAGTGAGGGTGGCACAGGCTGCACTTTCTCTCTGGCTCTCATGGGCGGTTTGAAACCATTGCACCTCAACCTGAAAATCCAGCCTAACACCCCCCTCGCACCTGAACCACTGCCACTCTGACGGAGGCGAGGGTCCAAAAAAAAGCTGGGAGATGACCTTTTTAACTTTTTCAGCTCTACAACCAGGAGACCCAGCTGGAGTGGATCATCTTCCACGACGTGGCCGTGACCTCCAAGATCTACGTGCGCACCGTGTGCCCCGTGCGCTACGAGTGGGTCAGGGACCTGCTGCCCAGGCTGCACCAGGTGGACGCCTATGAGCTGAGCAGTGTGGCCAGGGAGGAGGTGACCGAGGAGGAAATCACCAAGTGGCAGCAGAGGGAGGAGCTGAAAAGGCAGCGTGGTAAGCACTGTGGGTGGTTTTGGAGCCCTGCGTGTTTGTTACGGCGTTCATTTGTGTTTGACGTGTGGAGTTCTGGTCGTTTTGTTCTTCCCACAGCTCTGCCATCCTTACTTTCTGTCCCAGCGGTGTGAATTGTGGTGTCTGCTTGCTGCTTCTTGCCATGCCTCTCCCCCTTTTCGGTGTCCTAGAGCAGAGCTTGAACAGAGTTGAATAAAAACATTTTTGAGTCTGGTTATTTAAGTTTGTGAAGGGTATAGCCATTGATGCCCAAATAATGCTGCCCTGGGAGAAGTCCTAAGAGCTACAAGGCAGAGGGAAGGAAAAAAAAAAATCAAGAAACCTCACCCAGCAATAAGCACAGAGGAAAAAGTCTCACATTTTGGTGAATGTCTCATTCTGACAGTGAATTTAATGCCATATGTTTAAATAGTCAGTTTTAATTAGAACTGGTGCCTGCTAACTGATCTGGCTGCTTGACATTCTTGGGATTCTTCTGTCAGCAGGTTCCTAAAGCAGCCAGGTATTCAAAGAGCCTCTTTACTCCTGAGCTGGCCCTTCCGAAACATCGATTTATTGTACAGTAAATACAGATTCTCTTCAATTTCCTTAACAAAGGAAAAAATGCAGACTTTTGGCCTCAGATCAGCATCTCTTTCTGCCCTGCATTATTGTATAAATCCACTATTTTAAACATGAGTTTGATTTGGTTGTAAATAATGCAGAGGAGCCTCATCAATTTATCTGAAGTCCAAGGAAATGCTCTCTGTGTCCCCCTTTACATCACGACTTCATCAGGCAATTGCCAATTAATTGGAGCTTCATACTGACCTTACAGATGTTGTAATTCTGGGACCTTCATGAAAATAGGTGGCTGAGTAGCTGACAAGGCATAATAATTACAGATATTCTAACAGTGGATGTTGATTAAAGCTCCTTCTTCTTGTCACAGAACCTGGTGCCCAGCCCCCAGGACCAGGCTGCAGTAGCTGCTTCACTCACACAAATTTTAGTCTCTCAGAGTCTCTGATTATTTTTCTTATTGTTATTTTAGACTGAAGATATTTTCTGCTTCTCTTCCCCTTCTGTGAGAAGCAGTCCCAAGGTCTCAAGTGCTGTGGGGGAACGTGCATTTCTAACGGTGGCTGATCTGCAGAATTGACTTTTCCCACTCCCTTATCTGTGTTGTTTTCCCCTCCCTTCCTCCTGCCTCCGGAAATTTTTCAAAGATAGTTTATCCCAATGCTTTTTCCTGCTCCCTGTGCTGTCCTCATCCTGCCTAAACCTGAGTTTGGAATGTGCAATTTAGAGAAGAAATGGGTGTGTAGAGCACAGGATGCATATTCTCTGCTACAATAAAAAGCAAGATTTGGGGATGAGATGAGCCCAGCTGCAAATATTGACACGGGAGCTAAGGCATGATTTTATTTTTAATTTTTTTTTTTTCCCTCCCTGCTGTGGCACAGTCTGTCCTCTCTGGAAGTCATTCAAATGGCTGCCTGGGACTTGGAAAAAACCCTGAGATTCTGTTGAGGTTTTTTTTTTTTTTTTGGTATTTAGCAAATAGGAGGACTTTTAATGCTGGGGGGGGGTTGGGTTTTGACACAGAAGAGTTTATTTCTTTCTCTCCTCTTCCCCCAGAAGGAGTCACAGACAGCTCTGCAAGGAAGGTGGAGAGGAGGAACGATGACCAATCCATCCAGGACGCCCGAGCTCGGTATCTGGAGAGGAAGCAGCAAAGAGCTCAGGGTTTAAGTGGCCCGGTGAAGGAAGTGGGGTAACTCTGGTGGCAGCTCTGCTCCCACTGCGAGGGGAGGCGGTTTGTGCACGCCTGGGGATGTTTGCATAATGCCAAAGGACTGGCAGGAGCGCAGGGAAACTTCTGCCTTGTGGTCACGTTCGAGTGCCAGAGGGGACAAACACAACCTCCCCTTTGCTGCATCCAGCAGGGAGAACTTCCCAAGCTGAATTGTGTTGCTGCAGGTCAGTGGCAACAATTTGGTGGCCTCAGCTGTGGCTGGAGCCCTGATACCAAGTGTGGTGCCAATTCTCTGGCATTTATTTGACTCAGAAAGGTCTCAATGCCCTTACAAATAAAACTTCCTTACAGGTCGGTTGGGGTTTTATTTTTTTAAGGGGTGGAACTGTAACTTTTTTACCCATTTTATTCTGTCTGAGGGTGGTCATACAGTCTTCATGCTCAGGAGAACGTGTAGGAAGGGCTCTTTGAAGGATGGATTAACTCCAAAGGGACATTTCCCACCTGCATTCCGTGTTGTTCCTGCCCTGTGCTGTACCAACACAAGGAAATAAAAGTGTTTTTCCTTAAGCATCTAAAAGAGCAAGGAGCTGCGGTGCTTTCTCGTCATAAAGTTTTGTTTCCTTCTCAGTAAAGAAATAATCCTGTTTTATCCCCATAATAATCCTAAAGCGCCCCGGGGCTCGAGCGAGGAGTTTGTGTAACAATTTCCAAATAATTGGAAGAACTTTGCTGTCGTTTTTCCTGCCTCAGCTGTGTGCTCTGTGTCACCCTGGGCACTGGTTCAAGTGATGCTGTAGCCTGAATAAAAACATTCACCATTCCACCTCTGCCTCACCTCAAGCATCCCAGCGCTGCCCAGCATCACAAACTCTCCAAAACCTTAGGATTCTTTGGAACGTGACAATATTATTGCTCATAAAGAAAGTGCTGGGGTCTGGTAATTGTTCCTCTTCCTGTGATGGATGGGAAGGGGTTTTGTTCTTTCACGCTGCTGCTCGGGCTGTGCTTTGGAGCAGCAGCACTTGGGCTTGACTCATCCTCTGCTCTGGATTTTGCTGTTTAATTTGATTTATATTTGCAGTGTCATAGCCCCTCATGAGTCAAATGCCATCTGCACCACCCAGCGGGCCTGAAACGAGTACACAGAATGCCCACTGTTCCTCGGGGCTATAAATCTCTTGGCAGATCCTAATGCTTTCTGATTTTTAAATTTTTTTTTCACTTTCTTCATAGCAAGAAATGAGGGATTTCCCCCCCCACACACCCCCCGTCTTCCAGGGTTTCTCAGAGGTTTGGAAATGGGGAATTTAAGACAAAGTAAAAAATTATCTGGGGAAACAACCGTGAGGTGCAAAATAAAGATTTCATCCCAAGTGTTACAGCACGCACAGCTCCGGGCAAAGCACTTGGAATGCTGCAACCGTCCCAGAGAAAGGAGTTAAGTTTTTACCTGTGTCTACGCGCTGGAGTTAAAGCGTGATGAGTTAATAAAGCACAGAAGGAAACGTGGAGCTTCGTTACTTTTACTGTACTCATTAACAGGGGGCCGTGGGAAGGGTCCTGGGGAGCATCCCCGGGGGGGTGAGGGACAGCGGTGACAGGGACATCGGGGCAGGGGACACTCCAAGGGCGGGGGATCCATCGCTTCCCGGTGGCAGGGACATCCCTGTCCCCTCGGTGTCCCCAAGTGGGGGAGATCCCTCCCAGCCCGGTGACAGGGACACCCCGCTGTGGGGGAGGGGGGGGGGTGTTCCA
>VXAZ01007802.1:1640365-1747133 GCA_013399875.1 Gymnorhina tibicen
GCGGCAGGTGCGGGTATCCTTCCGCGGCGGTATCCTTCCGCCGGCGGGGGCAGCTTCCGCACGGCCCCGCTCCGCCATCGCGGCCCCGCTCCGCCCGCACCGCTGAGCCCGGCCCGGCCCGGAGCGCCCCGCCGCCGCCATGGCCCAGATCCTGCCCATCCNGCGGGTGGCTCCTCTGCGCTTCCCGGGGCAGCGCCAGGGGGAAATCCCGGCCCAGCGCGGGGTCTGTTGAGGCGCGGGGGGTGAGCTGGGCAGGTGGCCGAGCTGTGTTCGTGTGCGGCTTAATTCTATTTATTTGAATGGTGTTAAAGCCTCTGTAGTTCTAAGGACAGGCTAAGTCGTTTTGCCCGTGTTCCCGCTTGTAATGTCATCTTCTGGAAGGAAAAGCACGTATTGCAGTGAAATGTGGGAGCTGCTGCGGCTCCCTGCAGTGCAGCTGTGGCAGTGCAGGTGCCCAGGTGCCAGCTCTGGTGTCCGCTGGCCTCTCCCCAGTCCCAGCTCTGGGTCTCATTGCACCATAACCACATGCTAATAGTTTATTTCCCAGTGATGGCCATTAATTTCTCTAACGTGACTTCCTGGAGGCGCTGGTAGCACATCCTAGCTGGGCTGTGGTGCGGGAATGCGGGGTTACCTTCCCGGAGCAGTGTGTGCCTCCCGTGTCCGTGGGTGAAGCTGGAGCACAGGGAGGGATCTGGAAGCGGTGATCCAGTTGTGCAATGGGCACTTCCTATCTGACAGGTCTGAAGGGCGAGCCACGGTGTTACTAAGCTTGGTTTCACTGCTGAGGAGCGTTTTTTGAGGAGAATTCGTGCAATAAAAGCTGCATTGGCACACCTGGCCGAGGTCTTCTGGCAGCCTGCTGCCCTGTGGTGCCAGTGTCTGTGTTTAGGTTGTGTTCAGCTGACTGGGACTGTGGTGGGCACTAAATGTAGTGATGGATTTGCATGATTTATGGTGACTTTTTTCCAAACTGAAATAGGAAAAAGTTCATTCCTAGGTACCTTGTTAAAAGAACCACTGCAAAATACTTATTTGAAGGTTATAGCTGTTCATAGCGTTTAAAAAATGCTGCTGTGGTTGTTGTTTAGGTGGGCAGCTGAGCACTGAATGATTTTACTCCAATATCAGTTTACAGCCAGGCCATAATTCATAGTTCAGGTGTCCCTGTAGTGAGCAGCACTGACAGGAGACTCTCAGGAGCTGGCTGGAGCTTCAGCTCCAAGCAGGTGCCTTGTCCTGGTAGTGGCAAAGCCCAGAACCAGGTCCCGAGGAGGTTCTGTGCACTCAGGTGAAACTCATCCCTCTGGGCGGCCCAACTTTCAATCAGGTATTGTGGCAGTGCACCTCTGATACATTATTTAAGACCCAAACCTTGCATGTGACCCACTGCCAGGTCTCTAATGACATGAGTAGTATTACATAATGAAACTCATCTGCTTCACGCCAGAAGTGCTGGGAGCTTTCAGGCCAGCACTATGGTGGAACAGGACTGTTCTGCCTGCTGACTGATTTATCTGCTTATTTGGGGTTTCATTTGCATTTTCTCTGCCTGTGCCCATTCAGTGTGGAACACTGGCTGAACCAGTATCTTTTACAGCTGCACATAGGAGCTGATCCTTTCTCGGATGGGTGTGCACCCCTCTGAGCCTGGGTGCACGTGGCTCTTGCCCTTAATGCTGCAGTTGGCTGCAGCTACTGAACTTCCTCCTTTCATTTCATTGAAAAATTTTATAGGAATTTGAATTCTAGGAGTTAACTGCTTTTCTGCTGAAGTTTCTGGCGTAAATTCTGAGAGCAGAAACATTGATATTGCAGTGTTTTTGCTATCCAGGCTGCTCCTAGGAAGTCCTCATGGACTCAGTAATACAATTTCTTGAACCATACCTGTCCCACATTGTCTAGGAAACTTGTACAGGTGTTTGTAGTGGTGCTTAATGGAAGATGAGGTACCCAGCTGGAGCCTTATCTATAAAAAGCAGGTGATGGGTTTGAATGAGAAAGTTTTTGCCGGCTGTTATTGAAATCAGTCAATACACACAGTCTGATCCTAGTTCTCCACGGATTCATTATTAGAGGTTGAAAAATGGTCAAGTACAAAGCTTGTCCTGATCTTCAGCTTCAAGCCAGTCCATTACCTGTTGCTGTGCAGCTTGGCTGTGTGATTTGGGAATGAAGAGGTAAAAGCTCCAGAAACCTTGCTCCTGAATGCCTCACCTCTTGGGTGCACAGTGCTTTGTACCCCAAATTGGAGCTAAAGGTGTACTTTGGACAAGTAGTTAACCTGCTAGGGAGGAGGGAGCTTTCTGGGGTGTTTAAAACCAAAAAGTGTTGTCAGGTTTCAGGGTTTGTTTGCCTGAGTCCCATCACGTGCTCTGCAATCTCAGCAGCCCCAGGTGTGCAGGCTGTTATCTGTGTGGTGTCTGTTGGACATCCCTGCCTCGCCACCAAAGAACATCAACAGCAGGCTGTGGAGAAACTTTCCTTGGGAATTTTCAAGGAGGAACCTGTGCTATCAAAACTCATGTTATAAAACTTTATATAGCTACTTCTTTTTTTTTTTTTTCCCCCAAAGCGGCTATGAGGAAACAATCCGCTGGGCATGTAGTGGGAGATCAGAGTTCAGTGTGTGGGATGATTGCAAGTCTGGTTGCTCCTATCCGGGCTTCAGGGGTTCCTAAAATGTGCCTGTGTGCGTGTTAGAGGGTGAAAGTAATACAGCTGCTTACTGTGGTGGGTCAGGGGAGCTTTTCTAAGATGACAATTCTTGATGAGTGAGAAGGAACCAGATTAATTAGCAGGTGATGAACTGTGATTGCCATTTAATTTAACCACACTACCCTGAAATATATAAACATTGAACTTGGACCAGGCCCACTGCTGTACTGAGTTAAGGCATTAATAAAAACTCTTCTGAATCTAAATATTTTTGTAAGACAATGTAGACAGTAGAGAAAACTGCCAGCTCAGGCTGTGCACTTGATACCAAGACAGAACTGCTTTTTTAAACTAGGAAAGGGGGGTTTGTATCTATTGTTCATTGATGGAGCAAACCTGAATGGCAGCTGTGCTGTTCTGCTGTGGTGGTGCTGGATGGCTCTTGGAATCACAGCTGTGCCAGAGAGTAGAACAGGACAGCCAAGGCATCATAGAATAAAACATAAATTCAATACTTTGTTCTAAAAATGACAAAGAGCAAAATTCTTCCATGTATTGTGCTGACAGTGAGTTTAATACGGCCTAAAACACTAAATCTCTGCTGTAACAGCATTAGTTTGAAGCAGTTCCATCCTTTGTTGATAATACAAGTCAGGAATTAGAGACTTGTGCCTAATGCTGTTTTGGTGGGATTCTTGCTCTCTGCTTCTTAGTGGATCTGAATTCCTAAAGCCAGTGAGTTCAGAGTATTCCTACAGAGGGAAAACACGTAACAGAGAGTTGAAATGTCTTGTGGAGAGAGAGACTATGTCTGTGTCAACTAATTGGATAGGAGCAATTAGTTAAGCAGTTTATAAGCTGTTCTGGGCATGTCCCTCGCAGCAGGCACTGAGGTGCAGGGCCCTGCCTGCCTTGGTGGCCGTGCTGATTTAGTGCTTCCTGCTGGGACTGGGGCCTCAACCAAAGATCAGGAATGGGATCCAGTGGTTCCGAACTCCAGTTTCAGCAGGTACAGCCTCACTGGTGGAACTGAAACAGTCCCAAAGCACGTCTGTGTCTGCTGAGAGCGTCTTGGCCTGCTGAGGGTGAGGCAGAAAATAGGAAGGATATAGAAATAGGAGAGCTCTTGAATGTTAGAGAGGTCCCTTATCTGTTGAAAACATGACTTCCTAGCCTGCCACAAGCTGTAACTCTTACCTTGCACTGGTAAATATGAAGTACTTTGCCATGGACTGGCTGTTGGGGCTCTCAGAACTGCAGGCAGTAACTAACAGAGCAGCACAAACATAAATGGTTTTGTGTGACTTAAGTTTGCTTTCCTGAATTTTCATGTATGGAGTTAAAAGAGCAGCTGAAGTGTAGCCCGTTGCCTGCCTTGTTCAGTCAAAGCCCAGTAAAGCATGGACTGAGAGAGAACTAATGTGACTCATTGCACATTGGGGTGCTTCTCAAAAAACTGGGAATTTTCCAGTTAAGTGGCATTTTCCACAGCTCTGTGATTTCTAGCTGCACGTAGATAAGGAGTCTCTGGGCAGGGACTGAGCAGCTGCTTGTGGCCACAAGAGCAGTGGTTATATCCTGTTGAGTGTGAGAGTCGAGGTGAAATGTGTGCTCAGCAGTTCCGTGCCCTTCCTCGTAGGCAAGGAGAAATTATCTGACAGCTAAGCAGACTGTCACAAGAAAGGGAACATTACAGGAAGGGGTCAACAAAGAGACTCCTGTCAGCAGTTTTACCATTCAGTTTGATGCCCCATACATGTGACAGCTTCTCTGGCTAAGTTACCAAGAACGCACTTGAATTATCTTCCAGTGAAAAAGTAATTCTGGTAATCAGACATTCCCTTACTACGTTACAATGACTCACATCTCGGTGCTGCTCAGATAAATGCCATCACAGAATTCCATGGTTCAGCAGAGCCTGCAAGTGACTGAAGTATGTGATCTTGGGTGAGATGAGTCCTTTGAGGCGACATCTCTGCTGAACACAAGAGTTGCTGCTGTCCCTGACAATCTGTTTCATGGTTCCACTCTACTGGAGCAGCTATTTCACAGAACACTTTATTCCTGACAGGAGTCTGGTGTAACTGATCTTTCCAACAAATGGTGGTGTAAAATAACTCGGAACTGTAAATCAGTTGCCCAAGCACAGTTAGCAAGTTCTGCTTTCATATCTGCTTGAAAGCCAAGGAAGTGGGTTTTGTAGTAAAATGTAGCAATGTCTTAAATTCCTTTTTTTTGTTTATGAATCAGTGAAATGTAGTGGACTTAGTGCAACATTAAATATTTGGGAATTTTTCCTTTTGTAGTAGAGAAGAAGAGGTAGAAAATCTGCCACAAACCCTTGTACTCCTTTAGTTGTAGTTCAACTCACGAGTTTGTACATGGACTAGTATTGAAATTTTCAGAATAAAAGCCTTCAAAGAAATATTTGCTGTCATGTTTCCTAACAGCAATCTTCATCTCTGTTTGCTTTGCTTAGCTTTATAAACACGCCTGCCTCACTCACCTGAACTTTAGCCTGTTTGGGCAGGAAAACAACCTATATTCCAGGGAATGATCTCTGCTCAAGAGTTCTGGTGCAGCCAAGAAATTTACTGTTGGCTTTACCAGCTGGGCAAGGCAAGTGCCACTCTTGGCTGGTGACGCTCTTGTGTAACCAAATGCAGACATTGCCACTGTCAGAGTCGACTTCCTGACCCTTGAAGCAGACCTGGTTCATACACTTGGTCTGTTGAAATAAAAAGATGAAATGTTAGCAAGTGTTTGTGTGCTTGGATACCTTGCTGATGGTTGCACCTCCATCAGAAAACTTCTCCAGGCTTTCTTCAGAGCTCCTGTGCCAATCTTCTAAATCTTTGCGGAGAAATGCTGCACCTTTGATAACAGAAATGTAAAAAGTCTCCCATCTCCCACCTAGGGTTAGTGCTCAGACCTGGCACTAGCAGATGGCAGTTTGCTGGTGATTAAGGTAAATCTGTCTTGCAATATCCAAGCACCTTTGATGTGGTGGTTTTGTCTAGACCTCTGTAAGAGGTGCTGCCATCTGCTCGGACTTGCTGCTCTGATTTGTTCTGTCGACAGGCTTTGAGTGTAGTGCTGTGAGTTATTGCCAGGCTTGGCTCTCTGCAGGTACCCCCCTCTACCAAATTAACAAGGACATTTAGTGCTTGATAAATGATTTTGCACTTGTTAAGCCTGCAGCACTAGCAGAAGGAAATGCCACGTCCCAGTAAGTCACTCCAGCTCTACGAGAGCAAACTCCCACATCTTCAAACCTTCCCTCCCTGCAGGGGTGGGATTGGGTTGCATATAACCCTGCCTAGCTCATGTACAATGCCAGAGTCCCAGGTGTAGAGGACACTGCGCGAAAGTGTGGAAAGGAGATTTCCTGGCTTTATTGTCAGGTATTCCCTGGGTAATCTACATCATCCATCCAAGTGACTTTTGTGAAGTTTGTTCTGTTGACTTGGTGTGCCATAGCTCAGATGTTACTTGTTCCTCACATGTGCTGTTGGAGAGCCTGCGCAAAGGGGAAGTGGAGTAAAACCCTCTTTATCAGGAACTGCAAACAGGCAGGAGCAGAGCAGCTGGGGCATGGCCTCCTTGGAGCTGATGCAGAGCACAGCTGATAAGAGCTGAGTGCTCCAAACCAGCACAATCATCCTAAAATGGCTTTGAAGGTCTCGCCCTTCTTGGGACACCTTGTGCTTGAAGGTCTCCCAGAAAGAAAAATACCAGAGTATTAGAAGTGATAGTTCTTCTAATAGTAGAAAACTGGAGTTCTCAAGGTGTGGATGAGCTGGATATCTGTATGTGAGGTGAACTGACCATGCTGCATTTTCACTGCTAAAAATGCAATAAACTTTGTTTCCCTACTGACATCCTCATACAGTAGCTCTGTGAAAGTGCTATTAACTAAATATTTTGTTGCAAGCTGTGCGAGAAACATAAATTAAAGGTAGGTATTGAAAGGCTTAGGGGAGCAGACTGTGGCTCAGCAGAGAAGGAAGTGGTTTATTGATAACCTCTGTGTTAAGTAGGGCTGTGGCTGAGCCATTGCTGATTTCAGTAGTGCCCAGCTCTGCCTCCTGCTGCGAGACAGGCCTGGGCTAATTGCTAGACAGGCAGCTTTTTTTAGCTCCACAAGGATAAAGATAAAGCTCAGACACCTCACGTGTGATGTTAAGCTTGAAACAGTGATAGCTGTCAAACCCAGTGGATGAGTTCAGGGAGGAAAGCTGGTGAGAGTGAGGACTGAAGCTGCAAGTCCAGCATGGCGAGTTCAGCGTGCCTTAAACCATGTGAGGGGGCCCAGAAATTGAGTTCTTCGTGTTTTAAGTTGTAAATGGACCTTGAAGACAAGATACCAAGTGCTTGAATGCTGCAGGGCTTCTCCAGGAAGCCTGCTGGGCTTAGTTGAAATTGTGCAACACCATGTGTCGTGCTGGTTTGGGGTAGCA
Organism: Gymnorhina tibicen; assembly: GCA_013399875.1. Classification (NCBI taxonomy): domain Eukaryota; kingdom Metazoa; phylum Chordata; class Aves; order Passeriformes; family Artamidae; genus Gymnorhina; species Gymnorhina tibicen. The sequence goes on from VXAZ01007802.1 coordinate 1,647,484, forward strand.
TGGCTGTTTTGTCACCAAAAAAAAGCAAAGTCTGATATTTCCTGTGACATTCACAAAAACGTTGTGGCTATACTAAGGTAACGACTTAATGTTAAACCTTTTTTTCTCTTCCAGCTCCAAAATCTGGGCATCAACCCAGCAAACATTGGGTTCAGCACTCTGACAATGGAGTCTGACAAATTCATCTGCATCAGAGAGAAAGTAGGAGAACAGGCTCAGGTGGTGATCATTGACATGAATGACCCCAGCAACCCAATCCGAAGACCAATTTCAGCTGACAGTGCTATCATGAACCCTGCCAGTAAAGTCATTGCATTAAAAGGTATGAAGTCCTGATAAAGGGCTGTTTGAAGTGGATGGAGAGCTTTCTGTAGAACTAGTTTGTGAGTGACTGAGGTCTCTCGGGTAATTTATGTGGGAGGATCCTGTAGCAGTTTTCCACAGCTTAATGGGAGCTTAAGTTGAATGCATTTTCAGTTCTTCTGGAGGCAGCTGGGCAGGGAGCTTCAGCTGAGGCTTCCTGCCATTTGCTGATCATTAGGATGAGTTTTTTCCTTCAGTCCAAATGCTTGCAGCTTCTGAGCAGAGAGAGCTGGAAGCCAAGCGTGGGCTTTAAGGAATCATGTTAGAGGGAAGTGAGACCTGATCTAAGAGTATAAGGTCTATCAACTAAACCTTTCCTTAGAGAAAGGAAAACTAAGGCTGGGAATGGGGGACAAATATTCCTGAAGGCCTTAGTGGCCTTGCTGAAAGAGACCAGTGCATATTTATTATATCAGTCAGTGATAAGAGGAGTAGAACTATGCAGAGGAGACTTGTGTGGTGAAGGAAGTACAAGGTCAGCCAGCTTGGTATCTCTGATGATACAGAGAGCAAACATTCCTCTGGAGTCTCCAGAAATGTCCATCTCTTCCCCTAAGAGGCCCAAAAAGCCTTAAGTGCAGTTATTCTAGAAATGCATGTATTGCTAATGGAAAGATTTATATGTATCCAATGTTACCTAACTTTGACTTTAATACTGTGCTACTGTTTTGTCACAACTTTAATGCTTTCTTGTGTGTGCAGATGGTGAGTTACTTCCATTGACTGTACTAGTTCCTGTTGTGTCTTATGACAAGAAAAAGCAGAATAAAATGGCTCAGATTGATGGTGCACATGGCTGAACAGTGGTGTTTAAGCAACAGAAGGCCTAAAACTCGGAGGTTTTTCGTGCCCTCCCAAGCAAGGGAGTCCTTAAGATTCCAAAAATTAATCCACTCAAGAACCCAAAGCGTACTTAAATCATTGGGATCTTGATACTGAGCTTTTTATGGACAGGACTGGCCCTTTTGACTCAAGTCTAGATTTTGCCTTGTAATATACCTTGCCTAGCATGTAGGAATGTGTTACCTGAATGCCCTTCTCCCTTGACCCTAAAGTTCCAGCTGCACTAGATGTGGAAACAAACTGCTGCCTGTAGCCTGAGTAACTCTGTAGTAGAGAGATTTCTCCAAGTTCTGGAGAAACTCCTGACTCAGCATCTTGCATCAACTGCTGAACTAATGGCTTTGAACTAAACCAGTCCCTGGTGAGTGCAGGCACTTGCCCCTGTGGCACTGTGACTTCCTCAAGCTGGGCTACAGTTAGTAACTGTAGCAGATATTCTGACCTGCATCCAGTTTTGTGGGATCTTTTATATTCCTCCTGGGCTACACTTGTGTGTGCTTAAATAACTCTCTCCTATAAGTAGTACAACTGGTCAGAACCTTTCTTATCTTCTCAACAGGAAGAAATAATTTCTTAGGCCACTGTGTTATAAAAACTGGTAGAAATGACTGCAGGTGGCTGTTCAGGATGTTTGTATGCACCATTCTATGTGATTTGGAGAACTTTTCCTCTTGCCTTCTAGAGCTTGTGTTGGTCACTAGATTCCTTCCCTTGCACAGTTCCTGTCGGTCTGGTTTGCAGTCAGTAGCTGTGTATGCCATTAGTGCAACCCCAAGGTTTTGGTTAATTAGCCTGAATTACAAAAGCCCTCTGCCAACCTGACTGTTCCATGTTGTGCCCTTTTAATACTTAAAACAGATGCGGACATAGTTTTTAATGACACCGGCATAGCTTCCCTCACAACTCCAAAGAGCCTCAGCATGATTGTAACCTGGTTTTGATGTACGTGAAGTATCCTCCAACCCGTTTGTGTGGCTGAAGCTTTTGTCTCCTACCAACCTGTTCTCCGCATCTGTTTGATTGCTCACTAGTGGCGAGTTGGTAAAATCAGCCCTAGGAGTGTGGTCTGGTTGAAAGTAAAAGCTGGTCCCTGAAGGTCTGCCAGTGTAGAACAGCTTTTTCTTGAAGGGAGTCCCCAGGGTTTCGTGTCCTAGTGCAGCTCTTCTGCTCTGTCACGTGGCTAACGGCGCTGTGTCTTCTAGCTGGGAAAACGCTGCAAATCTTTAACATTGAGATGAAGAGCAAGATGAAGGCTCACACCATGACAGATGATGTCACCTTCTGGAAGTGGATCTCTCTGAACACTGTCGCCCTTGTGACGGATAATGCAGTTTACCACTGGAGCATGGAAGGGGAGTCCCAGCCCGTGAAGATGTTTGATCGCCACTCCAGTCTTGCTGGCTGCCAGATCATCAACTACAGGACTGATGCCAAGCAGAAATGGCTCCTGCTGACTGGAATATCTGCACAGGTACTTTACCTCCAGGAAGGCGTGGAAACCCCAGAGCGTGTCTTGTTTCCTTCTATGGAGCAGGACTGATGTGTTTTATTAAATGTACTTGCTTGTCTTGATCTTCAAATAACAAACCAGTGTAACTGAAAATCTTGCATTAATATAATTGGATTTGTAATGATATAAACACTAGTGCAAGGTTAAGAGTTTGAAGTGATGCTGTTGTAAGAGGAAGCTTGAAAGGGCAGCATATTTACCAATATTAACTTCAGTGAAATTACTGAGTGCTTTTTCTTCCTGACACTCGTTCTGTCTTGTGCAGCAAAACCGTGTAGTGGGAGCAATGCAGCTGTACTCTGTGGACAGAAAAGTGTCACAGCCCATCGAGGGACATGCAGCCAGCTTTGCACAGTTCAAGATGGAAGGGAATGCTGAAGAATCCACTCTCTTCTGTTTTGCAGTAAGAGGGCAAGCTGGGGGTAAGGTAAGGCTTGGTTCTAAATATACTGTGATCTTCAGTGACTCACCCTGGTTCTCTGCTTCCAGGAGAACAAGTGGTTTAATGCAAAAAGTTGCATTTAAGGAAGAAAGTGAAGGACTGTGTCAGTCTGGATATGACATATGGTGCATGCAGAGCTTGGACTACCTGGTGTAGCAAGAATCTGTGAGTGGAGAAGTTAAGTGGCATGTCATGACCAGCCTAATTAGCTGCTTGAAACATGTGACTGTCAGCCTCACAGGCTAAGCTTGAGGGAAAAGCTGTCGCAGTCTTTCTTTGATGCTGATCCCCGGTATCAGACTCAACTAATTTCCAAATTATTGGATGAAAATTTAAAAAAAAATGGAGCAATAGTGTTGCAAGGCTAAATAGTGCTCCAATGCCAGTGCTGGAATTATGTGAGTTACAGCAAAACCAGAGTAAAACCAGAGCTAGGTTCAGAGAAACTGAATCTTCAGAACTGTCTCTGTAGAATGTGAACCAAGTTAAAAAAGTGCATCTAAACTAACCTAGCTGAATCCTGAAACTTCCAAGTAATTAGGGGTAACTAAAGATCATATTTAACTGTTTCCCTCACCTATGGTACATGAATACCAGATGCCACACCTTTAGCCAGTGAAAATATTTAGGAAGATTAACTTAGTTTGTCTTTGCATAAACTTGGGATTAAGGCTGAGCAGCAAGATGATTGCTGTAACTTCATTGTTGAATCTATTGTTAAATAAATTAGATGCAAGAACTAATCTTATCTCTTGCACAGCTGCATATCATTGAGGTTGGCACACCACCCACTGGGAATCAGCCCTTTCCAAAGAAAGCTGTGGATGTCTTCTTTCCTCCTGAAGCACAAAGTGACTTTCCTGTTGCTATGCAGGTATGACGGCCGCAAACAGGTCTGCAGCTTCTCTTGGTGGATGTGACAGGAGCAGGGTACTGGGAGCCAGCTGGTTAATGTGGACCTGAGGGTTGGCCCTAAACTGGTGTGACTGGTGTGACTGCTGCTCCTGCTTCAGTAGTGGTAAAGTAAAGGTGGAGACAAGCAGCATATTCTTATTTATGGAAGAAATATCCATGTGTTTTAACTGCTTTTCAAGCTCTTCGAACATCATTCTGCTATGATAGTACTCAAGTAAAAATAAAACAGCACTTCTGGCTGTCCTGAAATGGCCCAGCTGTTTGCTGAGTCTCAAAAGCACCAACTCATTTATCCAGTGCCAAATCTGAGTAATCTATTTCTGTTTTGCAGATCAGTGACAAGCACGATGTGGTGTTCCTCATAACAAAGTATGGCTACATCCACTTGTATGACCTGGAAACAGGCACCTGTATCTACATGAACAGGATCAGTGGAGAGACCATTTTTGTTACTGCACAGCACGAAGCAACAGCTGGAATTATTGGAGTAAACAGAAAGGGACAAGTAAGGAAGCTTGGCCTGGAAACCACTTCTTTAGCTAATCCCACTGGCTCTTCGTGATACACTGCAGGGCTCATACCTATGTCTAAAAGTTTCCAGAGATGGTAACTTTGAACTCTGTTCAGAACATGTGAGGTCTGTCAGTGTTGTGAGCCCCAAAATAAATTTGCTGTTCTATCTCCATATACATCTAACTTAACTACTTTAAACAAGTTACTAACATTGTACAGCCATGCCTTTAGCCCAGATTGATTTTGGGTGGTGTTGCTTGCTGAGCATGGGGAATATGGAGCAGAAGACTTGTTCCTGGTATCCTCTAGGATTGGTTACTTAAGGTGCTGAGTGTGGGTTTTAGAAAGATCCCTGTATCCCTGAAAGATCCATTGTGTTTCTACCTCTGCAAATAGCTCAATTAATGGCGTGCTTTGATGCAGACAATGGATGACATCAGTTCTTTCTAACCAGAGGTCTCTTTAATAAAATGACAAGTATCAGTTATCAAGGGATGAAAAACTTTCCATGAGTACCGTAACTTTCCTCTTAGATGTTAGCTTAGCCTTTGGCTCACTTTTGATATTTGGACTAACTGGAGGTTTCCCCTGGTGGTTTATTCAGGTGCTCTCAGTGTGTGTGGAAGAGGAGAACATCATTCCCTACATCACAAACGTGCTGCAGAATCCTGACCTGGCTTTACGGATGGCTGTCCGCAACAACCTGGCGGGGGCCGAGGAGCTCTTTGCCAGAAAATTCAATGCACTCTTTGCACAAGGGAACTACTCAGAGGCAGCAAAAGTGGCAGCTAATGCCCCAAAGGTAAAGTGTTCAGAACAGCACTGAACTCTGCTGGCTTCAGCTTTGTGCTTCAGGAAAGCTCAGTGAATTTTCTAAGTGGCAAGGGCACAGTCTTGTTGCTGCTCCTGTCCTGAGGTGTACAGGTGCTTCACAGATGTGTTGGGTGCTGAGCACTGATTGCAAGCTGGATGATCTTAGAAGCCCTCAGAGGAGGGGAGGAATAAATGGTGAAGTAATGGCTATGACTCACAATGTTTCTGGTACTTACCTTTACTTCTCCAGTGATGCAAAACTGTGTCTGTGAAAAGACAACCTATAGCAGAGGCTGCACCTGGAAACAGGATTGAAAAACCCAGACTAAGACTAAATTCAGATGAGAGGAACTTGCTTGCAAAGCCAAGGGTGTCGTAATTCTGAACTTAAATCTGCATTGCTACTGAAACAAGTTTAATGGGCTGTTATAGCACATTTTCTGTCAGAGCATCTCAGTGCCTGAGCTGATGTTCAGCCATGTTGCTCCTGATGTTCTGGGCTGGCAAAACATAGAAATGCTTGTGACAGCTACAATGACATTACCTCCAGCTTCCTGGAGCACCTCTTGCCAAGCCACAATAGCAGAAAAGAAGATTGAAGTGCATCTCTCTCTCTCTCTCTGGCAGGGAATCCTGCGTACTCCAGACACCATACGCCGGTTCCAGAGTGTTCCAGCTCAGCCAGGGCAGACTTCCCCTCTCCTGCAGTATTTTGGCATTCTGCTGGACCAAGGGCAGCTGAACAAGTATGAGTCACTGGAGCTCTGCAGACCAGTGCTCCAGCAGGGCCGCAAGCAGCTCTTGGAAAAATGGTTAAAAGAAGATAAGGTAAGTTTGGGATCCACACCTTCAGAGCTGGGGGGGGGAAGGAGCAGCAGTGCCTGACAGCCTCCCCCCTTCCCAGGAAAACTCAGCTGGGAGTTGACGGTGACATCAAACAGCTGAGCAATAGGTGCTCACTCTGCCTGTCACTATGACTCGAGTTACTGCAAGAGAATTGATCAAATACTCGGAGCTTCATTCATTCCACCTTTAAAATCACAGCAGGATGAGCATGGAAAGCCTCTGAACTGCTGCCATGCTTTGCCAAACCATTCCTTTGGATACTGACTGCAAGTGCTTTGAGCTGTGGTTACATTGCTGTAATTAGCTGAAGACACACACTGCTACAATGTGTCACCCAGTTGGTTTTGGCTCTGAAAATGCCTTTGACTTGTGTAGAACAGCAGGAGGAACAGAGCACAACTAGATTACTGCTGGGGGAGTCTGCTCTGGCTATCAAGCTGGGCCTTAATGTTTTAAAGAGAAGTCCAAAAGGAAGATAAATGAGGAAGAGAGGGCATGGCACTGTCAGGGTGGGCTGACTGCATTTCTGTTTCTGAACAGCTGGAGTGCTCGGAGGAGCTGGGAGACCTTGTGAAATCTGTAGATCCTACGCTAGCACTTAGTGTCTATCTGAGAGCCAACGTTCCAAACAAGGTCATCCAATGTTTTGCTGAAACAGGACAAGTCCAGAAGATTGTTTTGTATGCTAAGAAGGTGAGAGAAAATTAAATTTCTGTATCTATCCTGTATTTAAGAGTAACAACTGCATGTTCCAAAGTAGCTAAAAGTAACTGGGGGGTAATCTGAGAGCCTGTATACTACTTACTTTTGCCTCATGTGTTTTATGAATAATTACTGCTAGACTTCATACATGGCTCTTTTCCTACTTCCCTATGTAGCCTTTCCCAGAAGAGGAAATCCTGGCTGGGTTGTGTAATCTCCTGACAGCAGCTTTTACTGAGCTCTGTTTTTAACAAGGTGTGTGCTCTTGCTGAGTTCTCACTTTTCATCATCTTTTCAGGTTGGATATACTCCAGACTGGATTTTTTTGCTGAGGAATGTAATGAGAATCAGCCCTGATCAAGGACAGCAGTTTGCACAAATGCTCGTTCAAGATGAAGAGCCTCTTGCAGATATAACACAGGTAAATAACTTTATTGCTATGAAATGTTAGCTTCAAAGCATTAAATTGGTAAGAGGAGCCATACTTTAACCATCAGAGCTATGAGTTTGGATCTAGCTTTGGAAGCTGCATGTGATACTTAAGTATGCTTCGAGTTCCTAATCAAAAACCTAAATTTCTTTTTTTTGCAGATTGTGGATGTCTTTATGGAATATAATTTAATCCAGCAATGTACAGCCTTTCTGCTGGATGCACTGAAGAATAACCGTCCCTCAGAAGGTCCCCTGCAAACACGTTTACTTGAGATGAACCTCATGCACGCACCTCAGGTACGTGCTCGGAGTTCCTGGAGCTGGACATGGCAAATACTGGTGGGAGTGCTCAGGAACTGAGTAAAAATGCTCAATATTCCTTCTAGGTTGCAGATGCCATCCTGGGAAACCAAATGTTTACTCACTATGACCGGGCTCACATAGCTCAGCTGTGTGAGAAGGCTGGTTTGCTGCAGAGAGCACTCGAGCACTTCACAGACCTGTACGACATCAAGCGTGCGGTAGTTCACACTCACCTCCTCAATCCTGAGGTAAGGCATCAAACACCCTGCATCTGCAAATCCAGCCTTTAATAACTGCTGTTCTGCTCAGCTCTAAAATGGCTTGTGTGTCTTTGCAGTGGCTAGTGAATTATTTTGGGTCCTTATCAGTAGAAGACTCTCTGGAGTGTCTGCGTGCGATGTTGTCCGCTAACATCCGTCAGAACCTGCAGATCTGTGTCCAGGTAGCTTCCAAATACCATGAACAGCTGTCAACACAGTCACTCATTGAGCTCTTTGAGTCCTTCAAGAGCTTTGAAGGTAAGCTTGTACTTCTGCAAGAGGAGCTGGTGCTCTCCTCGTTACAGATGTGCGTGAAGGACTGTCTCTCTGCTGAAATCTAGAAAGCCATAATGAACTTGAGTAGTTAGGCCTCAAACTGTCTTGAAACAGACCTAAACCTTTAAAGTTTTCCTGTTTAGGATGGATACCATTATTCAGTTGCATAATTTGTTTTTCTGAAATCCTGGAAAACGTTTGGAGCCGTAGGAAAACCTAGAATGCTGGCCTTTTTCCTTTGACCAAAATGGTTGTCTTAAATTTCTGTAGCCTTTGGGCTACTTTTAAACGAGACCAGCAAATAATGCGTTGACTGTTTCTCTGCAGGTTTGTTTTATTTCCTGGGCTCCATTGTAAACTTCAGCCAGGATCCAGATGTGCACTTCAAGTACATTCAAGCTGCATGCAAGACAGGACAAATTAAAGAAGTGGAAAGAATCTGCAGGGAAAGTAACTGCTATGATCCGGAACGTGTTAAAAACTTCCTCAAGGTAATGTTTGGGTAACACTGGACTGTCTGGGGCTGTTTGGGGTTCTGATAAAACATGGTGTGTCACTAGTGAAATGAGGCAGCTCCGTGAAAATAGATGAGTTTTAACCTTTGCACTTAAGGATCCAAGTGTCCTCAAACCAGAGGCGTCTGCCATGTTGACAGTGCCTCCTAATGAAGTCTGAGCCTGAAATGTTGTCTAAAAAATGAGAACGTCAGGTCAGTTCCTCACTGCTCTTAGTAAGGTTAATCTGGCTTGAACTCTTAACCTGTAGTGATTGCACCAGCTCACCTAGAATTTGTTCCAAATGTCTGCTGTAAAGTAGGAAACAGTTTAGTTAACTTGAGAACACCCATAGTGCCAAATGAGTTGTTAACTTAATGTTTATTTACAATGCAATCAACTCCAACTGAGCAACTACAGAACAACAGATGAATAGAGTAAATAAATTCCATAAATGCTTTCAGGATCAGGGCTGATCTGTCTTACTCATGCACACTGAAATTTCAGCCAGGTGAGCCATGGTTTAGCTCTGCTGGGAGATGCCAGTCAGTGTGAATATATCCTGACTGACCCAGAGCATTGCTGGAGAGTAGGAAAAGATGGTGTGCTCAAAGTTCAGATTCTGTAGTCTTAGTACTGAGCTTATTGACAAACACAACACTCTGAGAAATACCTGAGGAACCGTGTGGGAGGGGAAAACTTTATCTGGGAACATTTCCTGCCTTCATGTTTGTTGGTTACATAGCATAGTCTTAGATTTTGCTGATCATATCTGAAGATGGCAAAACTCTTCCCAAGAGAATTCTCTAAAACTAACCTGGTGTCACCGAGGTGTAAGGTATGTAATTTGATCAAGCCACCTAAGATATGTTATCAAGCTGTCAAATTCCTGATGAAAGTTATTGTTTTTTGTGCTGTTCCATGTCTGGAATGTGCAGGACATGTACCAGGTAAATCTCCCAGTACAGGCCTCCCTGTGTAAAGTCCTTAAGTGTAATTTATATGTAGGATTATATTCTGGGATGTGCATGTTGGAATAAGTGATCTGAAATATGCATCCGGAATACTGTCTGCCACATAGACTAAGCTTCTGTACTGTAACCATTGTAACCTTATGCTGAAAGTTGGAATGCTTTTAGATGATTAATCTGATAAGCAATTTAAGTAGTCCTGCTATAGAGCTGAATTCTTACTGTTCTCTAAATCCAGAGTTAGGAGGTATCACAAGACACATGGCACTCAAACTCAATTCTGTATATGAGTTTTACCTTATACAATTAATCTAGTCTTGGTTAAATTTCTTTTGAAATCCCAGAGTGCTAATCCTGCACACCAAACACCAGTGGCAACTAAAAATACTCTCTATAGCCTAGGCTTGTAATAGTTGCATTGTGTTGTAAAACTCTGTAGAGTCTGCCATGCAAAGGAGCAGGGTTAAACTCCAAAAAGCTTCTTGCTCCTCACGCCCTGCAGTGGGTGTGAGTGCTCCCACTTGCTACATATTGCAAACAATTAGCTGAACAACAAGCTGTCATTATTTGGTTGACTGTTGAGTTTTGGCTTTCCAAATTCAGCTGCTTTGACAGTTTAAGTGACTGTATTATTTGTCTGCTTAAGCCCGGGAGCAAAACCAAATCACTAAAGCTTTTCTCTTTCTAGGAAGCTAAACTCACTGACCAGCTGCCTCTCATCATTGTGTGCGACCGCTTTGACTTTGTCCACGACTTGGTGCTGTATTTGTATAGAAATAATCTCCAAAAATACATTGAGATTTATGTACAGAAGGTAAGTGATAAGTTGTCCCTTGCTTTCAGTGAGTCAAAGTGCTCAATCTTTACAGTGTTATATACAACCATAGGCATCATGTTTAAGTATTCTGCAAACAGCTTTGTACTTGAGACTGACATTTAAGTGATTATTAGTGGCCTGCAGTAAATTAGCCCTGATGTCAGTTAGATCTCATTCTTCAGTCAGGTTAAGCAGTATCTCCCACTCACGTGCCTCTTGAAGGAGGAAGATTTGGTAGAATAACTTTGGGGTCCTTGGAGTGATTTTAACTCTCAGCATTTTGAAGGGGGAGGAGGGGGGAGTTCTCCTTTTTACTTCCTGCAGGAACAAAGTGGATTGCTCAGGAGCACTTCCTATGGGAACTGAGTGAGCCACTGAGGATGGGAACATCCTCAGTCTCTTGACTGAAGAACTGACTTTTAAGCTTGTTCAGAACCTCAGGAGGCTGGGAGTAAAGGCAGGCAGATGGGGTCAATCTTAACAAGTGGCCTTCATGTGTAGTTCTGGGGATAAATATTGGCTGCCCTTGCTCCCTGACAGCACACTGACCTCTTTAAATGCTCCTGTTTAGGTGAACCCAAGCCGTCTGCCAGTTGTTATTGGGGGACTGCTTGATGTGGATTGCTCTGAAGATGTGATAAAGAACCTCATCCTTGTAGTGAGAGGTCAATTTTCGACTGATGAACTTGTTGCAGAGGTTGAGAAAAGAAACAGGTATTAAACTTTTATGAGTCTGTTAACAGTTCCCAGTCTATCAGTGTTTGCTGCTCATCCATCGGTGCATGTCCTTGTCACACAGCTAAAGCTGGTACTGACACAAGCAGAAGCTGCCACTGGTGAGAACCAGCTTTAATTCTTGGCTGATGTGGGGATCTCTCCAGATAGACAATGAGTCTTGGGCGTGTGATATTCTTCATAGTGTCAGAAAGTTACAGCATAATAATGAACCAAAACAGAGGTTAAAACAGTAACTCTGGTTTAGTTCCTGACTCTATCCTACACCAAGGCTGGCTTCCAGAGTGTAGAAATTGTGCCACTGGATATTTGCTTACTCAGCCTGTAATGTGAAAATCACTTCCTTCTAGGCTGAAGCTGCTTCTGCCCTGGCTGGAAGCAAGAATTCACGAGGGCTGTGAGGAACCTGCCACTCACAATGCACTGGCCAAGATATACATTGACAGCAACAACAACCCAGAGAGATTCCTGCGGGAAAACCCCTACTATGACAGTCGTGTTGTTGGCAAGTACTGTGAGAAGAGGGACCCTCACCTGGCCTGCGTGGCTTACGAGCGTGGACAGTGCGATCTGGAGCTTATTAATGTATGTATGCCCAGGCAGCTGCCTCGTGGGTGGGGCTCTAACATCAGTGTCATGGGGTAGATAGAAAGCTTTATGACAAAAGCATGTATTTCCTAAAAGGTATTAAGATGGGAAGTACGTGCTTCTAACAGAGAAGGAGAGGTAGCTGTTTAATCTCCCTCTGCAACTTAGTGAGAAATAGGAAACTGTCCTGCACATCCTAGAATGGGAGGCTAGTGAGCATCAAAGGCTGAGATTTCTAGTCTGCCCCTCAGTTCAGAGTTGCAGTACAGTTAGCTGTAGGCTCCACAGCTGTGCCCTCCCTCTGACCGAGCCGTGCTTTTCTCCAGGTGTGCAATGAGAACTCCCTCTTCAAGAGTCTCTCCCGCTACTTAGTTCGTCGTAAAGACCCTGAGCTCTGGGCCAGCGTGCTACTGGAAAGCAACCCCTACAGAAGACCCCTGATTGACCAGGTACAACTGGCAGGACATTCACAGCCTTGCCTGTCCTAGCTGGATTTGCAGAACCTGACATCACTGATTTGCCCGTGCCTTGACGCTGCCTGCAGGTTGTCCAGACTGCGCTGTCGGAGACCCAGGACCCCGAGGAAGTGTCTGTCACTGTGAAGGCCTTCATGACTGCAGATCTTCCCAATGAGCTCATTGAACTGCTGGAGAAGATAGTTCTGGATAACTCCGTGTTCAGTGAGCACAGGTGTGTGCAGTCAAAACTAAGCCACGGGAAACTTGGAGTTATTGCTGTAATGTGAAACAGCAAATAAACAAACTCATTCTCCAGAAGGGAGGGTGAATTTCTTGATCATGATTTGATGAATACTATTTTCTTTCCCTCTTCAGAAATCTGCAGAACCTTCTCATCCTTACAGCTATCAAGGCTGACCGCACCCGTGTCATGGAGTACATCAATCGCCTGGATAACTATGATGCCCCTGATATAGCCAATATTGCTATCAGCAACGAGCTTTTTGAGGAGGCATTTGCTATCTTCAGGAAGTTTGATGTCAACACATCAGCTGTACAGGTATCTAAAATTCTCAGGCTGTAAAAACTCCCTGTGCATCCCCACACAAGGACTTTGCTGGTGACTTCAGTGCTTAACACCAATTAGCAAAGTGCCCAGAGCTGCTCAGTGTCTTGTCTTACGAAGCAGAACTAATGTTGTTTATTGAAACTCTGTAAGCCTAAAATCACTCACACTGTGTGGCTTGCATGGAGTTAGTCCCCATTTTAAAAGCTGTGGATCCATTGAGGAACTGACATAAACCACAGCTTAGTGTGGTGTTAAACTGACCTGTGTGAGAGTGGCTGATCGTGGTTATCCTTTTTGCAGGTGTTGATAGAGCACATTGGGAACCTGGACCGTGCGTACGAGTTCGCTGAGCGCTGCAATGAACCTGCAGTGTGGAGCCAGCTGGCCAAAGCACAGCTCCAAAAGGGGATGGTAAAGGAAGCAATTGACTCCTACATTAAAGCAGATGATCCTTCCTCATACATGGAAGTTGTTCAAGCTGCTAATGCCAGTGGTATGATTAAGTTTTATTTACATCTTGGCTGTTGATGTTGCTCAGCTCTTTGGCCCAGTCTGCTCAAACTGCAGTTCTGCCAGACCTGTATCTTGATGCAAGTAGAGGAATCTGGCCCTTCAAGGACTGCCCTAAATAAGAATGGGAAAAGGTAGTGTATTCCATTTGCAGATAATCAGTGGCCTGTAATTTTCTTCTTTAGCTAGCTGGAGACTTCTTTCAGAGGCTTTGCATGAAGTTAAATGGGATTTCAGTTAGGCCCATTCTAGGATGATTTGCTTAATGCATAATGAGCAGTGTGAAGGTTGTTGATTGTTGGGGAATAGCTGTAGAAATGTGTCAAAATTAGGTTCAGCTAATTGTTTAACTTAAACACAAGTGTCCCCAGTGGTGGCAAGTAAACATTCTGAACTCCTTTCCATAGGAAACTGGGAAGAACTGGTGAAGTATCTCCAGATGGCACGCAAGAAGGCCCGGGAGTCGTACGTGGAAACAGAATTAATCTTTGCTCTTGCTAAAACAAACCGCCTGGCAGAGCTCGAGGAGTTCATCAATGGACCCAACAACGCACATATCCAGCAGGTGAGTGAGACTGACTTTGTTTTGCTGAATCACAGAGGGGTGTTGGGAATTCTGCACATAGATATTGGCCTTTAAATCCGTTTTGATAAGGGCTTGAACGCCACACGTTTAATGTAAGCCTCTGGCTGTGCTCTGCCCTAGGTTGGTGATCGCTGTTACGATGAGAAGATGTATGAAGCAGCCAAGCTGTTGTACAACAACGTGTCCAACTTCGGCCGTTTGGCCTCAACTTTGGTGCACCTCGGCGAGTACCAGGCAGCCGTGGATGGTGCTCGGAAAGCCAACAGCACTCGCACGTGGAAAGAGGTGAATTTACTGGCTCTGAGTTCAAGGACTTCAAAGCTGTGTCCCGGTCAGAAACCTCGATTATAAGCAGTAACACGACTCTCAATTCCAGGTTTGCTTTGCTTGTGTGGATGGAAAAGAATTCCGCCTGGCTCAGATGTGTGGGCTCCATATTGTAGTGCATGCAGATGAGCTGGAAGAGCTAATCAACTATTACCAGGTAATTAAGCTGACTCCTGTTGTACAGTCAGTTCTGCCATGGCAACCCTGTCAAAATCTGAGATTCTGGATGGTTCCTGATGTGAAATGTGTCTCTCTGTGTCTCTAAGGATCGTGGCTACTTTGAAGAGCTGATCACTATGTTGGAAGCAGCACTTGGACTGGAGCGAGCACACATGGGCATGTTCACAGAGCTGGCCATTCTCTACTCCAAGTTCAAGCCGCAGAAGATGAGGGAGCACTTGGAGCTGTTCTGGTCCAGAGTCAACATTCCCAAGGTAAATGTCTGAGGCTTTAAATTTAGCTGAAAACACACCTTTTTGGGCTGTTTGTACCCTGGCTTTTGCACCAGCAGCTCTTGAGGCTCTTAATGGCACTAAAGCCTGAGCACTGATGGAAATTGCAGTTAACAAATATTGCTAATTCTGCCTTTTGCTTAGGTTCTGAGAGCTGCAGAACAAGCCCATCTGTGGGCTGAACTGGTGTTCCTGTACGATAAGTATGAAGAATATGATAATGCCATAATCACAATGATGAATCACCCAACAGATGCTTGGAAAGAAGGCCAGTTCAAAGATATCATCACTAAGGTATTGCTTTCCTAGTGAAAGCTGTGTCTCTTTTTCCTGTGGATCTCCCCACGATCAAACTCCTGCTCTGAACATGCGTCTTTACTCCTCTCTAGGTGGCCAATGTGGAGCTGTACTACAAGGCAGTTCAGTTCTATTTGGAATTTAAGCCTCTCTTGCTCAATGACCTGCTGATGGTGTTGTCCCCTCGGCTTGACCACACTCGTGCTGTCACCTTCTTCACAAAGGTAATTTTCCTGCCATCCAGATCAATGCAAAAGCTGGGAAAGCGTTGAGCTGTAGTAGCATTTTAAAATACTTAGCTACTCTCCTGCCTGCCAGGGAAGATGCTAAGAGATTTCCACAAGAACTGACTTAAATGTATCTCCCTGATTCCTTGAAGGTTAAACAGCTGCCCCTGGTTAAGCCTTACCTGCGCTCTGTTCAAAATCACAACAACAAATCAGTCAACGAGTCCCTCAACAACCTCTTCATTATTGAAGAAGATTACCAGGTATGTCTTGTCTTGAAGCACTTAAGTCTGGATTTACCTCATATTCTCTTTGTTTAATGTGTAGAAACACAGTTTTCTTTCTCATTTTCAGTAGTTCTTACCTGCTTGCTGTTAACTTTAATTCCTTATGTTCTCTAACACTTCAAACTGAATTATTGGTGAGGAGCCAAGGATTAAGTGGAAAAGTGTCAGTGGCTTTTTGAGAGCTTTGTGTGTCATTCCTACCGGGGGTAGAGTGGCTACTTTGTTATGAGTGTGACAGCTTTTAAGGCAAACAAACAGTGGGTGCTAAGAAAAGGACTCACAGAAGAGGCAAACAGTTGTGATGTCTGGCTGTTCCACTGTTTTCAGAGAGCAGCTGTCTGGTATTCAGAGGCTCTTAACCTGCTGAAGAATACTGACTGAAATACTCTAAATTCCACGTGTGTCAAACAGCAGCTTCTGAAATAAAACAGCAGATCTCTGCAGGTCTGGCTAGAATACTTTATCCTCCTAAAAGCAGGAACACAGAACTAAGGTGCATGGAAGATGTTGCATTTTGTGGATGCAGTTGTACATCAGAGGTGTAACTCCTTTTCTGCTTCACTCAGGCTCTTAGGACTTCTATAGATGCTTATGACAACTTTGACAACATTTCTCTTGCCCAACGTTTGGAGAAACACGAGCTAATAGAGTTCCGAAGAATCGCTGCCTATCTCTTCAAGGGCAACAACCGCTGGAAACAGAGCGTGGAGCTCTGTAAGAAGGACAGGCTGTACAAGGTGAGACCCCACCCAGGTCAGCTTCAGCAGCCTTGGCTTGTTTGGCTCTAAAGGGAGCTCAGTTAACAGCACTCTGGGGGGTGCTGTGTGCCCCGAGGCTGAGGCTCTCTCCCGTTGCAGGATGCGATGCAGTACGCTTCCGAATCCAAAGATACCGAGCTGGCAGAAGAGCTGCTGCAGTGGTTCCTGCAGGAGAACAAGAGGGAGTGCTTTGGTGCTTGTCTCTTCACCTGCTACGATCTCCTAAGGCCGGATGTTGTCTTGGAAACCGCGTGGAGGCACAACATTATGGACTTTGCCATGCCATACTTTATTCAGGTCATGAAGGAATACTTGACCAAGGTAAGAGCAGGCACCTCTCCAACACCCAGAGCTTGTTAGTCACTGTGGTGTATGCCTTGAGACTGTCTGCTTGCTACTAACATTGATTTGGGCTTTGTCCAATGTCTGTCTGTCCATGTCCACACTTACTTTTCAGTCCATCTGGGGAGAGACTTCGCCCTCTAAGAGGCTGAAACACTCGCAGGCTCCACCCTCTACCAATTACAGAACCTACATCAGTAGTATATGCCTGACCCTGGGCAGTGTCTAAAGTAGTTCCAGGCTCCAGGCTTTTCCTGTGCTGTGTCAGTCAGGAATCCCAGCTGGGATCAAGCTTTAACTAAATTCTAGACTGTGTACTAAACCAGCTTTTTAGCTAGATCTGGAGATAACTTACTCTGCTGTGCATTTAACTCTAAAATGTGGCTCTGATACTTAATGGCACTAATTATGACTCAACTCCTATTTCAAGTGATTCAGGATGGGGGAACTACTTGGTAATGCTCTGACAGACTTGAACAGACTTGAGTGAAATCCAACTGTCTCTAGCAGGATTTGCCCAGCTGAAGCTTTTAGAGTATCTTCCAGTGAAATGGTGTAAATTCCTTAATGATTAAGACCTTTCCAAGCTGGAGTTCAGCTTTTACTTTCGTGCAGTCAGTGAAGACTTAGGGTGCTTGTTTGTCCAGATATTTGCCTGGCTGTTCCTTCTAAAGGCAGGACTACCCAGTAGTTCTGTAGCCAGCCTGAAATGCTGTTTTGGGGGAGGTGGGGAGCTGGCTGAGCAATAAAACTGTTTGTCAGAGATGCCTGATGTACCAAGCTAACACCAGGCCTGTGGTGGGACTAGTAGATTCTTAAAGATACAAATTTCCTGATCTGCTCAAGGATTAGGATGTAGCTTTAGTGTAGCTAATGAAGTAAGAGCCAGCAACAAGCAGAGCTGCCTTTCTAAAGCAGATACTTCTGGTGTACCTTTGTTTTTACTCGCCTGTACCTTAATTATTTCTTCCCTGACGCTTTTGTTTCTACCTTTTTATATGCTAAATATGGAATTTGATTTTTCTAAGCTGCACCTTCTGAATTCCTTTGCAGGTTGATGCAATAAAGGAAAAGGTGAAAGTTGATTCTTGTTTTCCATCTTTAAGTCTGGAGGACTAAGTCTAAGGATTCTGCATGAGTTTTTTCTTTCCTATGTTTACTACACTGCTGCTACTGCTTTTTCCCCAAACAAAATATCACTAAAGCATTTGCAAGTTGTTTAACTCTCAGTAGCTAGTGCTGTAGGAGAAAAGTAGATTCATTTGCTACTAATAAGCTAATAGATCCTCAGGAAGGGCATACAGGTGATCAGTTGGATCACAGTCAGCCTGGTATTCAAACAACACACAAATAGTTACACAAGTGCTACTATTTGACTGCCAATCTGACTGGAAGAACCTCCTAC
Organism: Gymnorhina tibicen; assembly: GCA_013399875.1. Classification (NCBI taxonomy): domain Eukaryota; kingdom Metazoa; phylum Chordata; class Aves; order Passeriformes; family Artamidae; genus Gymnorhina; species Gymnorhina tibicen. Next base: position 1,665,524 of record VXAZ01007802.1, read on the forward strand.
AATAAGAAGTAAGTCTGTGAATCCATCGATCAGTGTGGCATTTGCTGGTTGAAGGGCTGTGATCCAGTTCCTGATCTCTGGACCATGACTAATGCGTGCTGACCGTAGGCAGAGTAGATACTGGCTGCTTCCAGAGGGACTATTCCTCACTCAGGTGTCAGTTCTCATGGTGCTGATCTAATCCACACAGTGCTCTAGTTCATGTAGCAACTTAAAACTTCAGCTGTTACACCAAGTCTCTGGTTCTCCTCCCTGTAGTAAATTTCTAGTAGTTGTCCAAAAAAAAGACTGCCTTCCAAGCTCTTCAGCTTCACTAAACTTCTCTTGCTACCTCATTAAAAAAATATATAAAAATGGTAATGCTTATCGCTCTTCTGAGGCTACTCCAGGGCTTGCCTTTTGCTATGTAACTTTGACCTTCAGAAGGGCAATCCAAGGTTTTCTGTCCATCTGCTTCCCTACAAATGCCACCATGATCCTCCTTAGCCCAGGGGTCAGCCCTAGCATGAGTTTTCCATTAATGTGGTTCAGCAAAGGGCAAACCAAAGTGACAAACAGCTTTGAAGATGGACTAAATGCAAAAACTGCTGGTTGTAAAGACACCACTGGAACTCAAGGCTAACCTAAGACACGTAGTGTAAGGTCCTTCAGCAGCTAGTAAGGAAAGTAGGAAAGCGTGTGTGTGAAAAAAGGTAATTGAACTGCAGTGTTTGCATAAACTACGCATGTGTAGCAGTCATTGCAATTACATCCCACTACTCCTTAAGCTCCAAGGCATTGCTGTGGGCTGCGTGTGGTTTTTTGGGGGGAGCCTGTCTGGCAGTCATCTTCAGACCTCACTCGTGCTTCAGTACTTTTGCCTCTTTTTCATGCACACATAACACGATAACATTGAATGCATGTTACTTTTCCTCTGCAGCTTATTGCAGTCCCTGTGGAAAAGCCTTTAAATCAATCTTGCTCCAAGTGTGTAGGGCCCTGAAGCTGGTGATGCTCGAGCAAGTGGTGTAAGAACCATCCTGCAGGCTGGTTTCAAACTCGCGCTTGTTCTTGTCAGTATTTGTTCAGCTCTGAGGGGAGGCATCAAAACTGGGTCCAAAATGCATTGAATGTTCCGGGCTGGAGGCTTTCCAAGTGTGAGTAAGCCAAATGCCTCTGCTTAGTAGCAAACTCTGCACATTCTCCTTGGATTTGCATCTCTAAACTTGTGCTTCTGTGTTCAGTGTGTTGCTGTTCTGAGTTAAAAACAGTGCAGTTCCCAGCACGGTGTCTGGAAATGAGTCTTGGAGCATTGGATACGATTCTGTGCACTTTGGCAGCAGCAAGCCAGATACTGTGGGAGGCGACCACCAGGCTGGCCATGGAAGCCCAGTCAATAAGGGAACTCGAGCTCAGGACTTCTGCCACTCGCTGGAGTTGTGCCTCAGCTTGAGGTTACAGTGGAACAGGTTTATGGAACGCAGGTTGTAACTCACAGCTGAAAGGAAGAGCTCAGAGCTCTTGGAGCTGCCAGCAGATATTTGCTCACGTAGCACAGTTAAGCTGCAAACTCACTCGTGGATGTTGTAGCTGAATAAATAACACTGACCCTGTGTAAGTGCAGGAAACCTTCAAACGCCTTTATCAAGGACACGAATGAAATGAAACGTTAATGTTGTGAGTTGTATTATTGTCTGTCAAAGTAATTGGCGTGATTATCTCTGACTTTGTTCTAAATCTTATCTCCCAGGTAAAATACCAATACCTCATTTTGTGGTTTTAGTTTCAGGGCCTGCCTTAGGCTGTAGAAATGCTGAGTTCCCTTGGATCTGTCTTAGAAATGAGCAATATTTCAGTACAGAAGAAGTTTCTTCTCTTGCCTTTCTGTAGGGGTGGGCAAACAGCACCATTGCGCTCGCAGTGCAGCAGTGAAGCTGGCCAGGCTTGTCTGTTACTGTGTGTAAAGCTGGAAGAATTGGAGTATCTGTGGGTTTAGGCTGACTGCCACACAGTTCTGGAGTGGAAAAAGCAAGTCTTATACACATGCATTCTCTGCATTTGAACTTAAATTGCATGAGTGAATGGGTTTGGAAAGTGAAATCTTGAGGCTCAAGTGACATGTCGGATGCTATTGCAGTCTGCTCTATCCAAATACAAACCAGATTACTTTGCCTCAATGTCACCTCCAGGGAAACTTCTCCAGGTCTGGGCATTATCTTGGCAATTGCTCCAATGCCAGAGGTCTCCAATTGAGACTGAGCTCAAATCTGAGTGTGTCCAGCTCCAGTCCAGTACAGAACCTTTTGTAAAAAGCTTCAGCCTGGAGTGAGCTTTCAAAGTAGTTGAAAATCCCTCAATGAGGGTTTTTTTTCAGGAAACAGACAATCTTGACTGCACCAGTACCAACATTGCTACTTGAATTGATCTTAACTTGTAAATGGTCTCCTTTTCTTGATGGGTGTTAACATACCACTAAGGCTTTTCCACTTCTCTGCCACGAATAAGTACCTGTTTTAGAGGAGATTTTTTAATTGTTGGTCTCAATTCCAGGTGGATAAACTGGATGCATCAGAGTCTTTGAGAAAGGAAGAGGAGCAAGCTACAGAAACACAACCTATTGTTTATGGTAATGCTTTAGTTCATGTGTTATCAATAACATAGTTCACTTTTAAAACAACCCTTCCCTAATCTTGTTTTTTTTCCTGAGGAAGTCCTGGGAAATGGGAACGTTCTCCATGTGAAATCAAGTCATAAGGAATGTGTTCCAAAATACTAGATAAGTGCCTCTCTGGTGCTGTGGCTGCTAAGGTGGGCTGTGGGCTGCAGAAATTAAGGTTGTCCTGGCTCCTTAAGGAAAGGTGTACAGGAGCTGTGCTATTCCAGACCTCCAGCAAGTGATTATTTGGATCTTGTGCAATATGCTTTATGTCTAGCTTGGGTATTTGCTTTATATCCAGGTTATTCTATAGCAGGAGTTTCTTCATATGCTTTACACTGTAGTGTTTTTACTGTGCTGTGCCCTGAGGTTCTGTGGGGAAATACCCATTCCGGCTCCGAAGGGTAGGGACTTCCCGCTCAAACATACAAATACCTCCAGAAAATTTGCAGGCATTTTGCTGACTGAGTTCAGGAGGAGTAAGATGCCCCTTGTGTGTTGCAGGCCAACCCCAGCTGATGCTGACAGCGGGACCCAGCGTGGCAGTTCCTCCGCAGGCACCTTTCGGCTACGGCTACACGGCCCCTCCGTACGGGCAGCCGCAGCCCGGCTTCGGCTACAGCATGTGAGATGCAGCACAAGTCAGTCTGGAGCAGCAACTTTTCTTACTGAAACTCCACCGTCCCTCCCCGCTTTAACTCATAACAGGGAAAAGCAAAGAGTTCTGCCTCGTGTTCTTGTAACCTTTACTTCATGAAGGACTGTTTTTTCTAGCGCAAACGATTTGAATCACTTCTGTTAAATCTTTTTCACATTCCATGTCATTTAGACTTTTACTTTCAGAAGGGGAATAGTTTAAACGACTTTGTTCAAGTGGGCTTTTGCAGGACTGCTTATTACCATTAAGTCTATTGTGAAGATTCTGATTTGCACTCTATAGTGTTACACTCTAATATTGAATCTTAAGTTCATTGTATGTGAGCAGCTTACGGTATGTACTGTCTATTCTAAATGCATTTAAGTCTCACTGTATATTTGGAGAAAGCTAAAGCCAAGATATTTGTATTTGACCTTGCAAGACTGCTGACAAGAGACAACACTAATCAGCATATCCTCCCTGGGTTGGATTGCATAGCTCTAAAAGAATTTAAAATGCGTACAGACAACCTTGCCTGACTTAAAATGAGTAAAAGTTTTTTGGGTTTTTTTTTTCCCCCCCCCCCTTAACCTATGCAGGTTTTTCCAGTTATGCATATAGAAAATGCTAGTGTCTTTTTGCTCACTCCATATGTAACAGATGACCTTATGTTGTGCTGTATCCTGTGCTTTTGTGGGACATTCCATTCAGGAACAGAGCACCATGATTCCAATCTGTGTATTTACTAACCCTGCCCTGAGGTTTGTGTATGTTGGATATTGTGGTGTTTTAGATCACTGTTTTGAGTGTACAGAAGAGAGAATTCAAGCATATTGCTGTTCAGTTTTGTTTGTGCAATTTGAAATTACGCAATTTAAAAATAAATTACTGGACTGTGGACATGCTGCATAGTGGTAGCTTCACTTTACTGTCTTCAAAAAAGGACCTTTGGACTCAAACCAAGTATTCCAGTGCTGGTAGCGGGGGGCAACGCAGGTGTGTGCAGCCAGGGGTCTGAGGGGCCAGCAGAAGAGCAGCAATGGGGACCAGTAGTGGGGTCTTGCACTGAGGGGGCAATACAGGAAAATATGTAATGCTTTTTCTAGAGAGAGATTATGCCAGGGAGAAGAAAATAGCACTTTTCACCAGTTGGCTGCACTGTGGTCAACTCCAGCATCTTCAACCAGATGATACATTAGGATTGTAGTAGGGTGTGCCAGTTAAATTGAGATCATGTTCTAGGTATGTAAATTGCCTTAAACATATTTAGCTTCAAATAAAATTGACTTAAATGTTTCTCTATGAATACTGTCATATTTGAGTGTAATGAGTCTAACAGCACTGGCCAGATTTCCAACAGCTCTAGAAGCTCCTGTCCCTTAACCAGGAGCCACACTGGGCATCAGGATGCAGCTCTGAGGCCAAATCCCCTTCCCTCTTCTTCTTGTGTCCTGTGATCCTGGGGAAGACACTGCAGCACTTCCATGGAAGGTGGGGGATGGCTGCCCCAGGCTCTGTGACTGCAGGTCTGTAGTCAGCAGGGGTGGAGCCCAAGTCTGCAGTGAGTCTCTGAAAAGGATTTACTGGAACCCCTAAGGAACGCCCTGGAACTCTGCCTCAGGGGGCTTCCTTAAACCCAGGAGGGCCTGTTAATCCCAAGAAAACCAAGATTTAAGTCTGTCCCTGAGTGCCCAGTTGTCTGTATATAGAGGGTAACTCCCCACACCTTGGCTCAGCTACACATTTTTGCACGTGTAGGAGCTACACAGACCCTCCAGAGGGAAGCTCAGCTTACAGCTGCTCCCCACGACTGCTTACTGGTCTGGGCTGCAAATCCAGTTGAACTGGTCAGCCTGGAACCAGTTACAAGTTGTTGCAGAAGTTGTTTGGGCAGGAAGCTGGCTACAGTTACCCCCAGCTCCAGTTCTTAACTGCTTCAGCGGCTGAGCCTTTCTGAATTAAAGAATGCTTTCACTTCGAAAAGTAGGCAGAAAGAGGAAACCTGCCAATTTTTAGCACATGGGACAAATTCTCTTGAACTGTGCCATCAACCAACATGTAAAATCCTCAACCAACTGCACAGGTTGTAAATTTACTAGGTTCCTTCTTGTGCCAGCTCTGCTGTCCTCAACTGCCCCGAGCCTGGAATTTTCTTTCCCCTTTGGAACACAAGCTAGAGAAACTCATGATTTACAAATTTAAATCTTACAAAACTTGCTTATTTTATTAACACTGAGAGAAGATACGGAAAAATCCTCCAACTTGGATTTTTATCCCTTCAGTACCGACATACATGAACACATCCAGGTCTTTTTGGTACCAATTTAGAAGAGTTTAAGGTGGCCAGAAACTTTATCTATGACATCAGCTGGTCCTGGTCCGATCCCAAGGACTGTCCTGGAGCCTGGAGCTATCTGAGTACGCCCAGCATCCTGTATCAAGCTCACAGTCAGCCCCAGGCGTTTCGCCTCAGCCAGGAGCTGCACCAGAGTCTCTTCATCGGGAGCTTTGAGGACCACTTTAGGTTGTCCACAGTATTCCCACTGCTTCAGGAGCTCGGGATTCCTTTTGTGGACCTGCTTGTAGGCAGAGACAGCAGCGTGGGAGCACTGTGCTGCTACTTTGCCCTTGCCCATCTTCAGGTCGCTGCGGACGATCAGCACCAGCTTGAGCTCCCCGGACTCTCCCATGATGTCGGCCTCGCCCCCCAGGCTGTTGGAAGGCTCTGGCATTCCAGCTCCAGGCTTCCTGCGGAGTCTCCCCCGGATGCCCCAGCCCAGGCACATGCCGCACACGACTCCAATGATGACATTCAGGAACTCGGGCTCGAAGAGAGAAATCATGGTGGATTTTGGAGAGTGGCTCTGAAAGAGGGAAAGACAGAATTCCCTTGAGCGTTTTGCAGCTTCTGAGAGCATTTTGTGTGCTCTCGCCTGGTTTGCACTTGATTATTTGAAGACAAACAACATTTGTTAGGAACACAAAGGAAGCAGCTTTCTGACCGCAAACACCTCACCGGTGTTGGGCTTCGACTCAGCAAGCACAGCTAAGATAAAATGGCAAATTATCCTAGAATCATAGAGTGGTTTGGATTAAAAAGGACCTTAAAGTTCATCTGTTCCACCCTCTGCCACGGGCAGGGACACCTCCCACTATCCCAGGTTGCTCCAAGCCCCGTCCAGCCTGGCCTTGGACACTTCCAGGGATCCAGGGGCAGCCACAGCTTCTCTGGGCAACCTGTGCCAGGCCTCACCACCCTCACAGGGAACAATTCCTAATATCCAATCTAAACCTCCTCTCTGTCAATTTGAACCCATTCCCCCTTGTCCTGTCACCCCAGGCCTTTGTAAATAGTCATGCCCCACCTTTCCTGTAAGTTCCCTTCAGTCACTGGGAGGCCGCAATTAGGTCACCCGGGAGCTTCTCTTCTCCAGGTTGAACGCTCCCAATTCTTTCAGCCTTTCCTCGTGTCAAAATTACACCTAAAAACGGGGAGAGAAATGGTGCAGTGGTGGAGGTTTTAAGTCAATACCCCAAATTCAGGCGAGGAGCGGCCTCCAGCTCCACCGCGGGCTGCGGCAGCTCAGCCCCGCCAGGCCCGGCCGCGCTGGAGCCCGAGGAGACACGGAGGGCAAAGACCGAGCGGGGCCCGAACCGTGCGGGGACCCGCGGCCCTCGGGGGGCCCTGAGGGGGCCACGAAGGAACATCCCCCTCCTCACCGCTCACCTGCCGCTCCCGCCCGGCCGCTCCGCCGCGCCCGCCCGGAGGTGGCGGAACCGCGGCGCTCGGGAAGTGACGAGCCCCGGGGGCGGGACGGGGCGTGTTGTGCCGGGCCCTGTTCCGCGTTGTGCCGGGCCCAGCGGAGCCGCCGGCGTGGAGCGCGGTGAGTGCGGGGCCGGGTCCGGGACTCTCCCGGCGGGCCGGGGTCTCGCCACCGGCCCCTCAGCGGAACCCCCCCGGCGCTGCCCATCGCGCCCCTCAGCGCTGCCCGCGGTGCCGCCCCGCTCCCCTCACGGCCCCTCCGGCTCTGAGGTGATGGCGGCAAGAGGGGACCCCCGACCCGGGCGGCTCCGGAGCCCCGGCGGGACCCCCGGCCCGGGAGGTGCTGTGCGAACCGAGGGACTCGTGTGGGCAGCCGGGGGGCGGCCGGGAACGCTGTGGAGGAGCAGGGTGGGAGGGGAGGCTGCTCCTTGCCGGCCTTCATGGCGAGAAATGAGCCGCTGCCATCTCACCCCGCTGGAGAGCGGCTCTGCTCTTCCAAAGGTCCGGGAAGGGCGGGATAGAGTCGCCCTGCTCCGGCCCAAGGGACGGTGCCTGATGACACAGGGAGAAATCCGTCCTTCTCCCTGCGGAGAATCAGATACCGATGGCCTTTGTCTGCTCTTTCCACTAGAAATATGCTGTGCTTTCCCGGCTGGGATGCTCCCTGCATCCCCATGGACTGCCTGGGGCTTGTGGGTGTGAGGCCCAGATCCATGGGACCATTTCTGCTGGCTGGGGTTAAGCACCTTGTCTGGTTCTTATTTCTCTATCCAGTGTCATCTGGTGCTTACAGGAGATGATAAAGCAGCACGATTCCCGTTTTATTCCAGTTTTGCCTCTCGGGTGCTTGGCAGGTCATGTGGGTGACCTGAGGGAAGGGGTGATAAGTGTGTTTGATAGCAGCTGTTTATCTATAAAGTGTTGTGAATCCAGGTTATCCCCTTTCAGCTGCACCTATGGCGTTTCTTCAGGGTTTTCTGCTGCCCTTGTTTTCTCTGCCTTGTGCTTACCAACAAGTGGGTATCCTGGTTTAGTTAATGGTGACAATGTGGGTTGAGGTGGAGCAAGCGTTGATGTTACTCTTTCATGCCGTGGAGCACATGTGTTGTGCTTGGGCAGTGGATTTTGGTGCTGTTCTGCTGTTAGGAATTCTGCTCTTTTGGAGGTTGTTTCACCTCGGTTTGATGGGGGGTTCTCGTGCTTCGTAACACCTCGTAGTAGCATATATCAGCTCTTCTTAGTGCATTAATTTCCCACTGAAACAGTCTTTGTTGTTTTGTCAGTCCTCTTTCTTCCAATCCATTATTTCTGCAACGTGGAATAGACTTTCCTTTATTCCTGATTGCATAAGTGACAGTTGTAAGGATGGCTTCATCCCCTGTTTTCAGATGAAGGTTTCAAAAGCCAGTTTCCAGTTGTGCAGCGGGAGGTGAGCTCTCTTTATTAGGCTGAGCTTTGTTTCGTGTCCTGCCGAGCAGCTGAAATTAAGGGTGTTTGTAATAGCTGTGGGGAAGGGTAGGAGGAGACTCAGTAGCTTTCAGGTGGGTGGTAGCAATGAGTAAGGTGAGTAGACTGGAACAACTGCACTCTTTCCTCCTTAAAGCTTTGTTTCTAAGCTGTTGTCTTGGAATTTCTTCTGAATGTCGTAACTGCCTCTGACTGCATCTCGTGAACAGCTCTCCTTAGGGTGATCTGTGTCATTAGCGCGTGCTTGGAGAGTTCTTATTTCTTAAAAAGCTGTGGGTTCAAAACAGAAAAACCCCTGTAATTCCTGATGTATCGTGTTGGGAGACACAGTTGTTCTCCGCAGGTTGGATCTTTAACTTCTCTTCCTTGTGGACAAGTGTGAGCTGGGTGGACTTTGCTATTCCCTGAGGACGAAGGGCACAACCTTGAAGCTGTTGCAACACTGAGCTTTTTGTACCCCTGTACCAGCTTCAAACACAGGCATGGGGCAGCACCAAAACCACCAAACCTTGCTGGTTTTGGTGCTGCTTGACCCAGAGGGAGCCAGGAGGTGTTATTAGGGAGGCAGGCAGTTGTTCAGGGTATTTCAAGCTTATTAAAAGAATATTTTTCTTTCTCCCAGGGCTGAGAATTGGCCTCTGTGAGCCTTGTCTGGGCAGTGTGTCCTCACTGGATGGCCAAGTGTGAAATCTGAATTGGCTCCACTTGGAGACTGTTCCTGTGAAAAGCAGAATTTGTTATCTCAGGAGCTGCTTTCAGCCATTCTGGGCTTTGTCAGGTCCTTGTGTTCATCCCTTTTCATCTGTGCTGTGCCTCCTCTGCATATCCTCTTATCCCTGGGTCTCACCTTTTCATCTATTTATTGCACAGCATCTCTACTGCATTATTTTAGCACCTGATTCTGCTGCTGGATGTAATCAAAATTCATGTTTCACCAGAAAAAAATACATCAAAAAAGAACAGTTTAATATATGTGGCTTTAATGGCAGGGACAGAACTTTCAGTCAACTCAAAAGAAATTGCATGGTATCCCTGAAGCTCGTGTTACAACAGTCTTTCCTAAAAGGCATCCCAAAGTCTTTTTGGAAAAAAATGAGAATTTAAACTCTAAATTCTAAGATGATTTATTTGGGTAGGAATTGGAAAATAGGTCTGGTGTACAGAGGCATAACCCACAAAATGGAATCCTGTGGTCTTTAACTGAATTACTTCTCCTTTGAGGAATTAAACTATTTTAGTTGGGAAAACATTTTTAGTATGAGAATAAATGCACTCGTATCAAAATAACCCATTACAGCTAAATCTGTGGAGATTTGGAACATCTTTCAGATGTGGCCTAATTTATTTTAATTGAATGCTTCCCAGGAGTGCTGAAGGACTGGAAAAAAAATCGAGCAGTTACTTTTTCTATTTTCTGTCTTCTTCAGGAAAGTCATTAACCTCCAAGTGAGGGGCTGTGTCACTTCAGTGTCACATGAACGGTGTTCTCTTGCTCTGTAGGGGCAGCAGGTTTGCAAGAGGAGTCGCTTTGGGCTCGAGTGCTGCAGAGCTGAGGACGTGGTTGGCTCTTCCACTGCCTTGAGATCCTGGAGAAGTGGTGGAGAGGGAATAACTGTGAGGAGCTGAAAGGGGTATGTAATGTTTCACTTCCAAACTGATCCCATCCTTCACCTGAGCGTGTTCCTGTGCCAGGCAGTCTTTGGCTTTCGAGGGAAAGTGCTCTCCAAGCTGTTTCTTTGCCAGGAAATTGTTAACTTGTTCTCTCTGTAGAGCATTTGATGACTGAGGAAAAACCCCTCTCACAGATGTGCAAGCACTGTCTAGCTTAGTGCAATTCCTTACCCACCTGGGAAGGCTGGATTTTAATCCTTTGTTCTCCTTATTGCAATTGAAGCACAGGGGTGTAGAGAAAGAAGGAATAATTATCAGAAAAGTTAATGAGAAGGAAGCATCAGGATTGGAACATTTGGCTTAAAATGCAAGAAATAACTGGAAATGGTGTGTTGTGAATGCTTCAAGCTCTAACTCTGGTTCTGGGAGCTGTGTGACCAGGAACTGATGGAGATGAGAGTCAGGGCTCTTTCAGTAAGTGGTAAGAATTAGTGATTCAAACAGTGTCTGGGAAAGCAGTGAGATCATGAAAACAGCTTCCTTGTTGTTCCAGCACACTGGAAAGGAGTCCTCCAAAAATCCTTAGTACGGAACACGAGTGCACATTCTGCTCCTCCAAGTGAGAGTGCAAACACCCAACTGCCTTGTCCAAAACCGTTTCCTTTTGCAGATGTACACCCAACACTTGGGTGCTTCCACAGCCTCCCCAGAGCTTCAGGGAAGAGACTTTTGTCCTTTTCTCTGATTACAGAAAGCAGATACTGCAGTGCCCAAGTTTGCTGTGTTCTCATGCTCTGATAGCTTGTTTTGCTTTGTCTCACTTATGCTGTGAAGTGCCAGTCACAGTTACCATAAACCCTTTTTGTTGACCAATTTGCATTTTTGACTAGCAATAATTGTCTTTTTATACTTCATGCTTTGCGTTGCACTAAAGCTCAGTGGTGTGTTGTGGGCTCTTTGTTCAGCCCTACAAAGCAGTTCTTGTGTGAGCACAGCTCTAACAAATGATCTAAGCCACTCTGATACAAAAACTGTCCACAGTTGTTTTCCTCGCTCTTTTAAATAGTTTATTTTTATGTTTGCTGATAACTACTCCATGTAGTAGGCAAATTTATTTTTAGAGATGGGCTCTGTGTCTTTCCCGGAATCTGTCAGAAGTGAAGTTCTGTTTAGCAGATGGAATTTAATTTCCTGTGGTGAGCTCGCATGGATTCGGTGCAGACTGGAGAATATGGAGTGAGCTAATGAAGGATAACTCCATTTGGGGTCAGACTTCCACTCCAATTAATTCCTGTGGGAAGGCATTAGTGCAGGACTAGTGATTCTCATGGGCATCAAGCAGCACAGCAGATCAAGGGTGCTGAGCTGAGGGGATGTGCATCCTCCAGTCCCTTTGCTAAGATGCTTTAGGTATAATTAGACTTGGGCAAACCAGGGACATTCTTTTCTGGAGCTGGGAAGGGTTTGCAGCCCATTCAGCCCTGCCACGGGATAGGTATCCACTCTCCAAGTCAGCTGTGGTTTTAAATAGGAATTTTTAGAGCTTTCCTGCAGAATGGTTGAACTTTAAGACCTTCTTGACAAGTACTTGTCTACAGAAGTGTGGATGAGGATTATTTATCAGCTTTACTGTAAACGTTGACTTGTGTACTTGAGGTGGCGTTATGCAAAGCTAATCCTGGATTAGTGCCTTTCCAAACAGGCAGGGTAAAAGTGGCTCTGGCAGTTGAGCTCCTGAAAAAAAAAGCTGTCATGCCTAGGGAACAACACACCTGAGACCCCCAGAGATGCAGGAGTTTTATGGATTGCAGTGGGATTCAGTGTTGTGCACAGCCTGGGCTTCAGCATCAAACATGGAGAGCAGTTGGCATTACAATAAATGAACTTCCTCGGAGTGTAATTAAGCTGAGAGCAGAGACCAAACCAATTAAGACTTTAATTTTGAAGGCTAGATTTGCACACATTGAAAAAGGTGGATTTCAAAATGAGGAACTTGTGGCTTCCACTGAAATTTGTGTTGATTTTTTTCTAATCTTTGCTATATTTAAGTCATCAAAATGTGACTGAAGTTCCCTAAACCAGAACACTTTTTTTAGTGTGGCTGTGGGTGCTCAACAGCTCTGGATGGCTTTTGCTTCCTAAGCAGCTTTCTGTGAACATCAGGCTTGCCATGTGTGGGGGTGTAATTTAAATATTGCCCTCTGCAATTTGAGCTCTGCGTGTGTAAATTCATGTGGTACACATGTGTATTTGTGTATATAAACTTACATTGTAGGTGTTCATAAATACTTATTTAAATATATATAAAAAGAAGCACGAGTGAGTGCAGTCAGTAGCAACAAAACCCTCCTCCATCCACCTGGGCTCTCTGTCCTGATGGAATTAAGGGGTGGCTGAACATTTGATCCTGATATTGCCATAGCAACGGGCCAGTTATCCTCACCCGAGGACTGGGGTAACTCCAGTGACTCCCAGAGCGTCAGGCTGCTCTAAACTCACCTGGGGAGAGGGAGAGGTTCATGTCTCCCCGGGGTTTGAGCAATCCCTGGCTTGCAGGTGACTGCAGAGTGATGCTGTAGAGCTCCCACTGCAGCAGCTCAGGCCTCTTGTCCTTGGCTGACTCTGGAGCCCTTGCCATTTTTCAGCTTTTGCAGAGGTGTTCTGTTCATTTTTTAGGTGGTTTGGGTATTCTGGGTTTCATGTTGCGGTGAATAAAAGCTGTAACAATGCTTGAGATGAGTTTCTGCTGCCTTGTTTAACCAGACAGATTTCTGTTTCTGCACATTTTGTGTCAGGGGGAGGTGTTGGAGAAAGGACTCCTTCCTGAGGCATCAGTGCTTCTGATTGCTAGATTTTAACTAAAACCTGTAGTGATCAGATTCTAGCTAGCGATTTTATGTGTATTGCAAGTAATGCACAAGGCTTGTACCTGTTCAGAAAAACATCAGTCTAAAACTGACTTGTGAGACCCTGGAAGTGTCAAATACAGTATCTGAAATCTTTGAACATTTTATTTAAAAAATTGACAAAATTACTGCAGTCTGAATCCAGGGGGTGATCTCACTCCTGTTTACCAAACCTGAGTTGCTGCTTGGCTCTTAAGCCTAACATAAATCAAAGGGGAAGTATTTTTTCTGTAGAACTTTAATTTCCTCCACTGGGCAGTTTTATATAACCTGTCATTTTAATACTGCACCACTCTTCCTTCCAACAAAAGCAACGTATCAAAAACTGTAAACCAGGTTTGCTTACAGGGAGCAATATGGTGCAAATAAGATGCTTTAGCTTCGTGGGACTCTCTTTTCCAAAATAAAACTCCAGAAACTGTTTTAAGATTCAAGAGAGGGTTTTTAAAACAAGGAGTCTGACTGGTTATTCTCTTTGTGTTTGATTGCATAAGAATTGTCAGCTGTTCAGGTTTTTTTTTTAAGGGGGAAAAAAAAAAGGCAGCTCTTGCAACATTCTGATTTATGCTGGCTCCCAGTTCTTGCATTATTTACTCTCCTGGATAAGGAAAACCACATCTGTTCTTTTGGGGTGTTTTTTTTTTAGGGCTGATCTCTCTAGAGAGAGGCTAAACCAGCAGAGAGTATGGACAGTGTGAGCAAAGCTTCTCATCAGAGAGCTCTTGTCCTCTGAAGAGTTTGCCTTTTGTGCTGTCAGAGATACCAGACTGTGCAAAACAGGAGATGCAGCTCTGTATCTTGGTTACCACACTGAGGGCTAATCTTTCAGCCAGAGAGGTTTTTGACATAGCAACAACCTGCAAAAGCTTAGTGCCAGGATGAGGAGCAAACCTGCAGCACCAGTCTCAGGATGGAAGTGAGGTTTGTACGAAGCTCTGCTGCTCCTGGAGCCCAAACAGTGGGTTGGGTCGTGGAAGGGGTTGTTTAAAGAGCTTTTGTTCAGCTGTTAGAAGTGAGGGAGTTCTGTCATTTGAGTGAAAAATTTAAAATTATGTAGGTGGGAATGTTTTAGTCTTTGTCACTGTGGGAATTGAATCACTTTCTCCTGGTTGATGGTGTAATGCAGGACGACTGTGAGTTGGATTTGGAGAGCTGCTGGGTGTTTGCCTGTATCCTTTGACTGTGGAGTCCTCCTAACCAGAAACACACCTTGTGCTTTTTGGGTTTCTTCTGCTCTCAGATCCCCACACGCGAGTGATCTATGAAATGGCAGAGAATGGCACAGACTGTGACCAGAGACGCATAAGAATGGGCAAAGAGCAGCACAATGGAAACTTTACAGGTAGGTGGAAAATCACTTTGTGTTCTCAGCTGGCCTGTCTGGGGTGGAAAACGGCACAAGACTGAAAAGGAATTGATGTTGGTTTTCTGTTGAGGCCGGGCTGGATGGGGCCACCTGATCTAGTGAGTGGCACCTGTGCCCGTGCCAGGGGGTGGAATGAGATGGGCTTTAAGGCCCCTTCCAACCCAAACCACTCTGGGATTCTGTGACTTTATGCCCACATAATGCAAAGGGCCTCGATGCCTGAATCAATCTTAGAAACCTCACTCAGCTCTAAACCTGAAGCCTGGAGGATTTAGGATTTCAAAGCCATAGAATAGATTTATACTGTGTATTTCCATTCACATTTCTCTTCCAGAAATGTGAATCCAGAACTCCCAGAGTTCTTGATTTTTGGTTCACATACGTTTAAGCCCCACAAAGCTCACCTGGGTGCCAACGGGGGCTACAACAAAAAAAAAATCCTGAAAGAATTGAACTCTGTTGGCAAATGTGTGGCTGTGGAAGTCAGGCTGTACAACCCCACCCTTTGGCACTGAAAAGTTAGTTCTTGGTAATAAAAATCTGTTTTACTCTGGGACAGATCCAGTTATTAGTCTCCCAATTTCTAGCTGTTCTGTTGAAATTCAATGTCACTATAATTTATTGGTTTCAGTGATAAATTACCAACAAAACAAGTTTTAACTACTTCACCTCCTGCCTCTCCTCTGCTTTTCCTACTGGAATGTCTGAAGTAGCCTGGGGTTAATGCTTAGAACTCATGAAAAATAACCTGAAAGCACTTAATGAAGATTTCTCTGTCACTGAATTATCCGTGCTGCGTAATAAAGCATGGAAATTATAATCATCTTTATTTGTTTCCTGTCAGCTTTGAATGTGCCAGTTCCATATTTAATTAAGTTTTGTAATCAAGTGATTTCTCAAGTTGTGTGCAGTCTTACACCATTGTCTTTTACGACCTTTTACTAAAAACAAGGTCATAAAAACAAGGTTGAAACATTTTTATTACACACACTAAGCGAAAAAGATTAACTGCATGTTTGTATGTATGGAACAAATTAAAGCCTTTTAGTTAAAGCCTTAAATCATTTTGTAACTCTGAGGGAATGTGGATGTTCTCCAGTATTTGCCATTGCAGGGTTCCTGTTAGTTCATCTAAAGCAACTGATTTTACAGCTAAGGAATACAGGATTAAGTGGGCTGTGTGACTAATGAGATCTGTAATTTCCATGTAAATATCAGCATCTGATAAGGCAGAATGTTTCAGTTACTGGAGTAAGACTGAAATAATACATCTTGGGTTACAATATGCTGGAGATCAGATTAGGTTAATATTTTAAATGCAACAGCTTTTTAAAAATCAAAATTTATGAATATTATTACAATGCAAAATAGAATATATGTTGTTGTGACTGTGTAGTAAGTGATGTTTAAACAAGTTTGGTGTCTGGATACAAGTGTATTTTGTCATTTTTTACTGGTATTACTTTTCTAAATCTTATTCTGGAATTCCTTTTCTTTAAATGTTTAAAAATTATTACTGCTCCTTAGCTTGACAACCTTTGAACAAACCATTCTCCTCCAAAAAACCAGCTCGGGTTTGGGGTTTTATTCATCTTACTGTGAGCACAAAATAACACCTTGGTTAGAGAAACCTTTTTTGTATCTTTGCCTGGCAGCGAGCAGGGCCTGGGCTGGGCGTGAGCTCAGTCCCGGGCAGGGCTGTGCTCCAAAAGCAGCTCCTTCCCACAGGAGGAGTTTGGGAGAGGCTGGACAGGCTCCTGGCTGGGAGGACAGGTGCTCTTATCCAGTTACACGGTGGCTGAGGGGGATAAAGAGCACGTGTAATTCCATCTGCTTCCAGCGCAGGAGGCTGGGAATAGCTGTCCTGGAACAGAACCAGCTCAGAAGTTCGGGGTGAAATGTCCCTGCAGCGGGTGCTAAAGTCACGTTTGACCTGGGGTGGTGGCTGCTTTTAAAAAGCTCCTCGGGCAGTGCCCTGCAGAAAGGCTGCTGGAGGTGCCAGGCCTGTGGCACCCTGGTTCCCTGAATGCCTGTCAGCTACAGTGGGGAGCAAACCACTGCATTTCCTGCATGCCACCTGATTCCTGAGGCACTGGGAGCAAATGCTTTGGGAACAGGAGAAAAGATGACCGAGAGCCCACGTTAACTTCCTAACAAAAAAAAAAACAACCATGTATTTGTAGGTGGGATGGAACCTGACCTGCCAGCCTATGCTTTTACATATTTTTTCTGCTTTTCCTTTGCAGATTCCTCTATGTTGAGTGAGCGGAAGCGAAGGGAACGAGAGGAGAGGTTGAATATTGTTCTGTGGAAAAAACCGCTTGTTACCTTGCAGTATTTTTGCCTGGAAACTCTAATAAACTTGAAGGAATGGACCATAAAGTAAAGATCATTTCTTTAACTTCTACTAAGCGTTCTGGGGAAACCCATGCTCTGATTCAGTAGGTCATTCTGACATCTCACTTTCCCTGATGATTCACAACTTGAGAACTGTTTTTTTCAGAGAACGTGTGTATTTTTGTCCCTTAAAGGTGGCTGCTGGAACATCCCACACTTGTAGCCGTGCACTCAGACCTTCTGCCTAAATTACATAAGTGCAGCAAGGTGCTTGGGGGAGAAAATGGCAAACTGCCTTTCTGAAGAGTTGAATATTCCAATCTGAAGGAGTGGGACAGTGTTTAGGGACTCTTAAGGCAAGGGATACTGTAGTTATGACTGCAGTGTTAAGCACTGACCTACTGATGCAGGTGTTGGTATCACTGAGTAATCTTCAAATAGCTCAGCCAGGGCAGAGGTCAGGGTTATGTGGAGCTTGCAGTGATGTTTATGATGCTGTGAAGAGGACTTTGCTTCTCTGTGGGCCCTTGTACAGCAGGAAATGATTTATTAAAGCACTTTCCCTGAGTGTTATTTTCACACTGGATGAAATCAGCTTTTATTCCAGTGAGAGAATTTGTGAGGAGCAGTCCTGCCATTCCCTGCTAGTGCTGAGGTGCAGAGTCAGTTCTTAAGGCACAAGGCCCGAGGGTTTAGGCTGCCAAAACATGAGTACAATTTGCAGTGACAATGCCAGGAGTAGCAGCCATCCCGTGCTTGTGTTGGTAACTGGGCTCTGTTGTGCTTGGGATTGAGTTCACAAAGCTTTTCCCAGTCAGGAGACAGGCTCTAATGTCACCTTGGGTGACTCCCTCCAGCTGCTGGGCTGCTCCTCTGCAGGGTGAGCTGAGCCTGGTGCTCAGGGTTGTGCTCGCTGACCCTCTGGGCTAGGCTGGAGGTGCTGGCAGTTCAGATTTACTGAGAGAAACTTCTGTTTTCCGTTTTCTTTTGAAATTATTGGTATGAAAAACACGAGGTTTATGTAGTGTAGTCTTAATTCCCTTTTATACCCCACACCTCCCAAAAAAATCCAACCCCCAAGCCTGTTTATTTTATTATGTGCATTCTTTCAAGTACCACTAGGAATTGTCTCTGAGAACTGTTTTACTGGGTCTGACATCCAAGCATTTATTTAAACTAAGCAGAAATAACATTTGAGGATTTATTTTAAGACCTCAAATCTTATTTGGCTTCCGAGACATGCAATTCTGTTACAGATAGCACTTGCCTCCTCTGCTGAGCAGCACATTCAGTTGCCTGGCATTCCCCTGATAGAATCTTTACAGAAAATAACCCTGACTGTTATAAGCTATTAAGTTGAGACCTCAGATTGACTCTTAATGATCTCCTGTGTTCCATTGCATAAATTGTGTTTTGAATGACAATCATTTGAAAATTCAATTGTACTAATGTAAGCAGCACTAACTTTAATTTTGAAATATTTTGAGTGCTCTTCTCAGTTTGCTTAATCTATTTGGGAAATATTTGGGACTGTTTTCCTGTATTATGACTCACATTTCTGTCT
Source organism: Gymnorhina tibicen (assembly GCA_013399875.1). Classification (NCBI taxonomy): domain Eukaryota; kingdom Metazoa; phylum Chordata; class Aves; order Passeriformes; family Artamidae; genus Gymnorhina; species Gymnorhina tibicen. The sequence goes on from VXAZ01007802.1 coordinate 1,683,810, forward strand.
TTTTTCTGTCTAAGTAGATAAGTTACCTTCACAGTTTGCTGTTACAGCCTGGGAAATTTAAGCGATGCTAGCACTTGCTTTTTGATATATCATTAGGTGACAATATAATAATGTTTCCTGGGAAATAATAAATGTATTTGCTAATCTACTGTGTGTGGCCACATACACTTCAAGCAGAAAAAAAAAAAACAGTAAAACCAAACACGCTTAAAAATTATTTGGTAGCAAATTACTTTGGAAAACACTTTCCTCCCATTACTCACCTAACGCTTCAGAGTTACCTAAAATATATTTATTAAATTTGGAGCTGTTACAAGATGCTCATTTTAATAGATGAGGGGAAACAAAATAATGTAAAGATGTGTTCCTGTGACTGTCACTGTGGTTCTGCCCAGCAGCACAGTTGGAAATCAGCACTTCTGAATTCCACCCAGCTCGTCCTTGCCCAGGGCCAGTGCAGGGCCTGCTTTGCTCTGTGCTTGGCCACAGCTGCTGCTCAGGGTCTGGGTCTGACTCTTGGCTCCAGAAGCTGAATTGTTTTCAGCTCATGTTTGTTTTCAGACAGTTACTTTGTTTTTCTTTATTAAAAAAACCAAAATATGCGTGGCTGAACTTTGATCTCGCTTGACAGCGAAGCAGAGATTTTTTTCCCTAAAGAGTAAAGGCTCCCCAGATATTTTCTTGGGAGGTTTACACTTGTGTTAGAACAAACTTTTCAGCTGCCATTGTCCCTGCTGAGTACATCCAGGCAGCCCCAGTCCCCAGGGGTAACTGAGTTACTTTGAAATGCATGCTCGATGATGAAAAACCCTAATTTGCCGTTTGTCTTTAAGATTGTGGCGTCGGCGAGGCGTCCTGGCGTGCGTGTTGCTGGCACTGGCAGTGCTCACAGCCATGTACTACATCGAAGGAGCACATCAACAGGTACCACCTCTGCTTCCCTGGCTGCCTCACGCTCCCTTCCCTGGGCTGGGCATTGAAGGAACTGTGCTGGGATTTAGAACCGCTCGCTCTGGGTTTGTCCCTCAAGTCGTGACTGCTGTGTCGGCCGTGCATGAGTTGTGTTTCAGAGGTGGGGAGGGATGAGCTGTGTCACTTGATCTGTTCTGTTGGATCTGGAGGTGTCTCATCTGCTCCTGAGTGAAGCACACCTCGGGTGCTGCAGCACTCCTTCACAGCCAGCTTTGAATAGTGGTGGGAGCTCTGGAGGGAAAATGTTCTCCCGAGTCGAGGCAGAGCTTCGTGGTTCCCAAGAAATGATTCTTGTGTTTCCGTGGAAGGGTCTCCTGCCCAGCTGGGACAGGCACATACAGAGATATGAAATATGTGCAGCAGACAACCAGCATTTTAATGTTTTCTTAAAAGTAACAAACCTGCTCCTCACTGCTCCAAGATACAACATCCAGCAGACTCACTGCTCCAAGATACTCACTGGGAGTGCAGCTGATTGTATTCCTTTATCTAAGCTATTCAGACAATTCCCTGAGCTGCCTGGGCTCTACTAGACACTGTCTGGGGCTTGCTCCTCGTGGGCCTGTTCTGGATTTCAACCTCCTACTACTGAACCTGAATTTTCATCTGTCTCCTTGGAAACTTGCTTGTTCCAAGATGTGGGGTTTTTTCTTTTGAAAGTGCACTGTTTTCTCTACATGTCTGGGCTGTAACTGTAATAAATTGCAAATAGAAGTATCTAGGATTCTATTTCAGTTGTTATAATCCAGATAAATGTCTGTGTTAGCTTGTAGCTTAATTTTCTCCCTTGGAGATATCATAATTTATGGGTTTTTTTCTCTTTTGTGGTTTTCCTTGCTCAGTATGTGCGGTACATGGAGAAGAAGTTCTTCTGGTGTGCCTACTGGGTAGGATTGGGCATTCTCTCATCTGTTGGGCTTGGAACAGGTCTCCACACCTTTCTGCTCTACTTGGTAAGGATATTTCCACACCATGTCCTTTCTGAATTGAATACTTTAATTATTGCAGATTTTAAAATACATGAATAAATAGTTTTCTGTAAGTTCTAAACATCAAATACTTCTCAAGTTGGTGCTCTGGTGAACGCTGTTCATGTTCTGCACTGCATCACCTTGTTCTGTAGTTTGTAAACTCTGTGTTTATTGAACTGTGGATATTGGCCTGCTGTTGGTTAATCCTCACTCCGAAACAATAAGCCAAATCTGCAAGCTCTATCCTCTAATCTGCTCATTTAAATGAAGCGTTTTCTGCTGTGTGCAGCTCAAGTGTTTCCATTTAAATTTTTTCAGAGTATTTTTTTAGTAGCTTAAAATGATCATTTTTCTAACTGAAACCACAAAAGTAGGCAACTGGTTTAAAGTTCAGTCTGTATTAATTTTGCTTTGGAAATAATAGCAAGAATAATGTTTTTCTATGAAGATAAAATATCTTATGAAAATTTGCATGATGTTGTTTATCTCAGCTTAGCTATGAAAGTCAGGGAGACGTTTGGGTGTGTTTTGCTTTTGGCCATTGGATTAGTTCCTGGTTTATGAAACCACTGTCCTGGATTCAAGAAAAGGATTCATGGCCACAAAATAATTAAAACCAGTTCATGCAACAAATGTCATCTTGTATTTGGAACAATTACAGATGTTTACTTTCAGAGCTGCTTTAATCATTAACAATAACACAGAAAACACTACAAGAAACTCCTGCCTTTCCCCCCAGCAGGGCAGTGCCTGGGAGATGGAATGGCATGGGATGAGTAGCCTCAGATTTACTCTTAGTGGAGAGCCTCAGATTTACTCTTAGCCTCAGATTTACTCTTAGCTTCTGTCCTAAAGATTGTGGAAGGAATTCCTGCTAAACAAAACCAAGTTTGTGCATTGAGCACTGTCACACCCCAGGCCACTGCAAGATGATTTTGGCACATGAAATCTTCCTAAGGCAGCACCACTTCTTTTCTTAAAGGAGGTGGAATGAGTTAAACTTCCTTCTCTTCTGTATTTAAAAACCCAAGTGCTTAAATAGTTCTAAGTGACTTCAATGTAGAAAGATTAAATTCCATAATACATGACTTTGATGATCCTGTGGGGTATGTGAACCTCGTGGGTGTACTTAGGCCATGGCCTGAGCTGACACTGAAATTATTTCTAGAAAATATAACTTCTCAGTTGGTTTATCAGTATAACTTACTGTGGGTGTTTGGGAGGCGAACAATCTTCCAAAGATTACAGGGATGTGTCACCCAGGAAAAGAAACTGAGTTTAATATTGTTAGGGAAGGTATTTATCTGGAACATAAGAGGGAAGGCTTCACATAACTTTAGGAGGAGGAAACAGACTGAATAGGTTACACTGAGTAATTAAAAGGTGGTTATAGAGTAAAATGTAATAAAAATGTACCATCAACATCTAAAGTGTAAATGCTACAGGAGAAATACTGGTTTGCTTTAAATATATGAGGCAGATAAGTTCCTGTTACACTGAGGGAATTCCATGAAGGCAGTGAGTGTAGGAAGAAAGAGAAGCCAGGATTTGCTTCCCTTTTTTTCTCCTGAGCAAGATTTAGTGATTAGCATGGTCTGCTCAGGTCAGTTAACGCCTTCTGGGCCCTGTCTGAGCACCTCACGGTTTACACCTCGGTGGAACCCACGCGGTTGTTGCCACTAGATGGCAGAGGGAGTGTAAAAACAGCAGTTGCTGGCCCTAACAAACTGTGTTCGTGTCTTAAGTACCTGAACTGTTAATATTCTTATCACTGCAGCTGTATCAGCAAGGTGCACATGGCATACGTTATCACTGTAGTAAAACAGTGCTTGATATCTGCTCAGTTTGAGCTGCCGTGAGAGGGAACACAGAGTACTAACGTGAGGCTGTTGCTGCAGCTTTTAGGGGTGAACTCCTTCAGGGAAGTGTTCTGGGTTTAACCCATCTGGAAACGATGCAATTAGAAGCTCCAGCTCTCAAAGGGAGGAGCTGTAACTATTTTGCTCTGTTATTTGTGCAGCAGTTCCCTCAAAAGTAGAAATATGACACATTAAGTGGGGCTCTCAGTGTTAACTTCTGCATTACCATTGATTTACTTTTCATGTTCCATATACTTTAATTATATTTCTTCATTATGGTAAAACTTATTCTTCTATTGACTCAAAGAAATGAAAAGTTACAAAACAAATCCTCCCCTGCTTTAGTGCCTGGATTTGCTGGCAATAGAGAATAGACCCAGTAAGTGCTTTCAAATTGCTTTTAATTAATTGCTCATTTTAAAGCTGTATGTACAGGGAGATTGTTGGGAATGCAATTACATGCTGGGAGAACAATGCCCTTGGGCCCACCCATGCGGTGCTGAGCTCTGCTGGGACTTGCAGCATTGTCTGTGCCACTGAGAGCACGTGGAGGAATTGATGGCACGTAGGCACCTGCTCAGGCTCCTTCAGCTGTCACACAGGTGCATCTGAATTAAATACACTGGATTATCCATTTACTGGAGATGGCCATTCCCAAGCACTGGAAGTGGTTATGCAATGGCTGCAGTATATGAATGACTCTGGTGTTTGCTTTCCCTGGCCTGCTTAGCTGTTTTTCCAGTGTTGAAAACTGTCATTTGTCTGGATCCTTCAGAGCATCTCTCACCAGCTGCTTTTTGGAGCTGCATTCCGGTGCCAGGAGAGATCCCGGGGTTAGCTGAGAAGAGAGTACTTGGAAACAGTTTGCTAAAAGTAGAATTGACAGTTTAAAGCAGCCTCGGTGTGGGAGGGGTGTTACTGCCTCGGGATCATTTCGGTTCACATCTGATTGGGATTTTTTTGGTCACCAGTCCTTGGTGCAAGAGGGGCAGGTCGAGCGTGTCAGTTTGATACCAGGCTTTTAATTGCTGCTCCTGTGATTCGAGAGCTTTCTATGTGTTCTAAAGGGTGAACATTGTCTGGTGTGTCAGTTCCTATTTAATGCTGCTTCCTTCGTTGTTGCCAGCACTAGATGTAAAATCTGACATGGCTTTTTGGGAAACAATTCTCATGCTGCACTTGGCACTGAGCTAAGGGCTGGCACAGAGCAGATCTTCAACGCAGGAACAGGGAAGCAGGCCACTCTTCCAAGAATCCTTTCCATTCTGACACTTTGAAAACAAGTCTGCTGGCTTATTTTCCATTAAAGCCCATTAAAGGTTTTTCACAATTCTTTAAAAACAACCCTTAAAAACAGTAATCATGATGTGGTTCTGTAGGAAATAAAATATTATGATTAATGACTCTAAATACTGGTTTTAGCAGCACACGGCTTTTTCCTCGGTCCTAAGATGCTTTCTGTTGGTGGTAGATTAAAATATGAACGGCATGAATCACCTCGTTACCAGCAGAGGATGGCTGAGGGTAACTCACGAGGAATTTTTTGTGTTCGTACATCTCTGAAAGATTCGTTTTGCTGCCGAAAACGAATGAATGAGGTGGCGGTGCCGGAGGGCTCGGGAGCAGGGGACAGTAGGTGGAGTGCTGGGTTGGGATTGCGGGCTTTGGCCATCCCCACCCAACGCTCTGCCTCGTGCTTTGGTTTCACTTCAGCTCTGAAAAACAGATTGTCAAAGATGTGGCCAAAAACAAAAACTGCGCTTCGAGCGAGTGGTTGTGACCGTGAGAGGAGGGCGCGGCACCGTCCCCCCTCCCTGGGGATGTGAAATCCCTGAAGAGATGAACGGCAGTGAATTCCTCACCGGTCAAAAGCTCAGGGCGAGCTCTGGCTGTTGGCACTGCTCGTGGTTTTGCTGCTTAAATGTGGATTGTCTTTGCTGCTGCTGGAGCCGAGGGGGCAACTTGGCGAGGGGGTTTGTGCTGGTGGCCGGGCCCTGGGCGAGCGCAGACAGGAAACGTGAGGTACAATAGCCACGGCTGTGCCGAGGTCACACACATCATTGGATATTTCAGCGCTGCAGTACGTGGGTTTGGCAGGAATTCTCACAGGGCAGCGGGGTGGAAGAGGGCACAGCGAAAATAAAAGAGCAGAAATGTGCCTTTAAAGAGAAAAGGGAGTCGGAAAGGCAGCGCCCTTATTGCCAGCGCTGCCTTTAGCCGAGCTGGGTTTGTCTGGGTTTGGAGGGCTCAGCATCTCGCTTTCGTTCTGAATTGGTTCCCCTCACCAGGGGTCACGTTCTGGCCTCCCCAAACAGTCACAGTTTGCGGCTGAAATGAGTCCTGTGTTGGCCCTACCCAAACTGGTTTAGGTTAGAATTTGAAGATTTAAAAGCCAGACACTTGTGCAATAATGAATCCATTATCTTGGAAAAAAAGAGATGTTGGTGGTGTAAATAATTTAAAAAAAAACAAACCCACACAAATAAACGGTTTCCTGTGAGGACTACTGAGAGGTTTTTTAAGTCAAACCTAATTCCTTTTAGTTCTCTTGTTCCAGGAGCTGAGCTTGTAAGAGGACTCATGATAAAAATTACATAAGTCCTTCTTAAAAGAGAAGCTCAAAAACGAGGCTTACTCCACTTTTATGAAGTAGACAGAATAATTTAGAAACCCACACAACTTATTCTCTTTTTTTTTCTCCATTTACTTCCTCGTGACTAATACAGGAGTATTTTCATAGCAATTATCAGCTTCAGGAGAGGTTTTGCTCTTTCCACGCAGATCATTCAAAACTATTGTGAGTAACCCAGAAAATGATGGTTCTGTGTGTAAAGGAAAAAGTGAGAAACAAAGGCTGAGCTGCCTCAGCCAGGTGGGAGGGTGCAGCAGTGCTCCCCTTCCCAGCACTGAATTCTTTTTGTGAAGTGAGGTGTTCATTTGCAGCCCTCGCTATTCTCCAATTCACACGTCAGCTTGCAAGCCTAAAACAAAGGAAATAAAAAAGGGTTCTGTCTAATACCTGTGCTCAGATTACTGCTATTGAATTGCTGAGGTGGTTGAAAGAAAAATATGTGGAGGGTGCAGAAAGCAGAAATTAATTCTAAAATAAGTTGAAATGGAGCCTGTTTGTGTGAGGGTCGTTTTTGTCTCTTACTCTGTCATTTGTTTCTTTCCTGTCTTTAAACAGCTTCCTCCAGCTGTCCTAAGCTTTCTACAATGAACTGAAATATCCTGGAATACTTGAATCAACATAAAACTTTTTAAAAAAATCTTTTTTGCAGTTATCTCACCAGAAACTCTTGCTTACAGCTCACCTGGGCTCTGTTCTGCTTGAAACTGCAGTATTGATATTAATAATGCACTGACGAACTGGGAGGGTCTGCTGAATTAACTGGGTACTGCTGCTAAATCAGTTGTGCAATCTGGGTGTTTCTTAAATCTTCTGCTGGCTCGCTTGCATTTTAAAAATCTGAGGTGAAAAGTGGTGCTTGCAAGGAGAAAAACGTTCATTTGAAGTCTTGGTCCCTCTAAGTGCACCCGTTGTTGTCTCTGATGCCTGTAGACACCTGCAGAGAGTAAACCCAGCACTGCTGGCTTAGGTCAGACTGTGCAAGAAGAGTCCCGTGGGGGGTGGAGGAGTTACTGGGACGAGGGCTGCACCCTTTTCTTCCTCCTGAATGTTGATGGACTTTACCTTTTAGAAGCTGACGCCCTGTTTTCATTATCTGCTCTCCACTTCCTCAACGTTTGTTCTGTCAGGTCTCTGCCGGGAGGGCACATTGTGCTTTCTCCTCATTTGCTCCCTTGGAGTTTCTCCTTTTTTTTTTTTTACCTTCATGCACAGCTTGAACTTTATACCTGTCACGTCCTGCTTCGTGGAGCAGGTTGGAAATAACGATAATTGTGCAAAACCATCTCTGATTGGAGATTCTAAAGCCAATCATCACTGCCGGTAGCAATTTGAATAGATGCTGAGGTTTTTTCTTCAGAAATGAGTGGATGGCTAGGGAAGGGCAAAGAGAGAACACTGACAGGTTATTTTATTATTTAATTAATAATTTTCTGTCAGCAGCAGAAGATAAACTTGGATTCTTGCAATTGTGCCCTGCCCTGACATGAGTCTGTCTGCTCCTATAGAAAGTAATGTGGGCACAGCCTTAAAAAACATCTGCTTTTCATGTTACTCCTCAGAGCAGCACCGTGGCCCTTTACACAGGCAGTGGTGCCACGTGCTGCTCCCTCAGTGGTTCTTATTTAGTCAAATTTGGAGTTTGTGGCCGATCATTTGGAATTTCCGTCAGCTCTGCGCTGTGGGGCAAGGCTCGGCTGAAGTGGGAATAGAAACTTACCCACAGCCACGTGAGTGTAAAATTAATACATGGCTTCAAATGCTGTGAAGGTCTTCTAAAGCCATCCCTGACCACTTGAGGGATGTTTGTGTCACTTGAGGATGCTCTAGGTACAGGATCCTCCATCCCCAGCCCCGATTTGCAGCCAGCACCACATACCAGACGTTACAAACCCGTGAGACATTTTAATCTCGTAACACAGACAGACAAACTGGACATATTCACCAGCCTCCTCCAGACCAAGCTTCTCCCTCTTAATCACAGAGCAGTTCTCTTTGTGGGTAGTTGTCCACACCACTCCGAGAGATAAAAAAGATGCTGTAACGTGGTGTGACTTTCTGGAGAGGTGTAATGACTGCGTGGATAAGTATGGGATGAGTCGCGGCCTGGGGCACCACTTGCAGGATGTTTCCCATGAGAAGCAAGCTTTTGTTTTTCCAATTCATCTCCATCAAATACATCATGACATGTTCCCCCCCTGTGCAAGGGCTGAGTCTTGAACCCAGTATGAAAAGCAGCGTATCCATGGAGGAAACCAGATTTTTAGTGCATTAAGTTCAGCAAGGAGTTAGGGGTAATATTTGTCTTGCTGGCAGACATATCACTTTTCTTTGAGAAATGTTGCTAAAGTAAAGCCAGTCTAAAATTGTATCTTGCCCCAAAATAAAAGGTTAAAATTAGATGTGGTTGTTCTTGTATCACTTGAGCAGCCTGGCTGTTCTGTGAAGGGGCATGTGAGAAACCAACACTTGATACAGCATTTGTTTGGAGCTTTAATTGACTTCCCAGCCCAGGTGCTCAGAATGATTAATAATGTGAAAATTGATTCATTTTTAATTGGATATTCAGTCACTTTTCCTTATGGTAAAGACTTTCTGCTGTAAGAATTATACAGATAGCTGTTTTTAAGGATTTTTAACTCATGATTTTTTTTACATGTGGCTGCTGTCTCTTTCTACTTTCACAGATGAATTTCCAAGCATAATTTATAGATAAAAAGATTTCTACTTCCTAGAAATTCCATAATATATCATTTTAAGTAACTTATTTCTGAGGATTAGCTGTGCCATTCCAACTTGGGTGCCTTCAATCACTGGAACAAAACTCCTTTGAAGGCCTGTGAGTTCAAGAGTTCGAAGTTACCTTCTCTGAGACACTGGGGTTGTGCAGGCAGGGATTTCCAAACTCCCCTAAACTGCTGTTGCTAAAAAATAGATTTATGTTGAGTTCATCTCGATGACCAAATCTTGTCTTGTTTGATTTGCAAATTGTACAGATATTTCTAACACATCACATTCCGGCCTGACCACAGGCTCCTTCTGGTCGTCAGCAGTGGCAAGCGAATGTTTCTCACCCGAGTCAGCAGAATGCTTCTCAATTTCTTCTCTGCTATCCCTTGTTAGTGCCTCCTGCAGCTTAAAAGGAAAAAAAAAAATCATTGGAAGAGGGTGAGGGAAAGACAGTTGGTGTTCAGGATCTTACATGCCTTGAGCTTCAGTGACTTTTCCTGGTTTGGCAAGGAGCGCATCTCAGTCGCCCGGGATTTAGCGTTCGGCGTGATGGGGTTTGAAGCAGCTTTGCAAAAGCCCTTTTCAAAGGTAGAGCTGCAGTCACAGTCCAAGGGGACATCTGAGAGAACTTCCTCAAGTGTTGAAACAAACTGAACTATTGCAGGGAGGCAAAACACTCAGTATTTCCTGTGGCCCCACGCAGAGGAGGAGGAGAGGGTGGAGGAGGTGTTATTTGTGAAGAGGATTAAAAAACTGGATGAGAATGAATCCTCCTGGGTGTATAGTCAGGGACCTTCCAAAGGTGGCTCCTCAAGCCTGTTTGAAGCTGATTCCCTGCTCCATTTAGAGTTAAACCATCACTGAATATAAATGAAATATAAATGAAGCCCCCCAAGCCTCCCTCTCCTCCTCCCAGCCCTCTGCAGCCCTGTTCAGCCAAGCTTGGTAACCAGGACTTTGGGAAGCTCCACCAGCAGATGCTGGGGGTGTTGCTCTGAGCCTGCCAAGGCTGGGACAGTGTCCCTGTGACCCACAGGACACCCGGACACGGGAGGAGGACACGGGATTGCTCTGCTTCCCTTCGGCTCGCTCCGGTTCCATCCCACACTTCATCACTCCAGACGAACCATTTGCGCTTTATTCCTCGTTCCAGTCCAAATGTGGCTTCTGTGGGTTCCATCACTCCAACTTTTTTCCATTATAGGATTGTTTACATTGCTCTGGGAGAGTTCTCTTCCCTTGGCGTGGGCTTCAGGTGGCCGTTTGCAGCTGTTTTGTGAAATGCCTTTTTTTTTTTTTTTCCATTGGCTACTCCTTGAGAAATTTTTCCTTTTGCAGACATTTGTTGAGACTGGGAGGGCTCTCTGCAGGAGGCTTTTGAGGTTGTTCAGCCACTTCCAGGGTGGCAGCTCTGCTGGGAGAAGCTCCTGCAGCATCTCCAGTTGGGCATTTTGTCCTTGTGTGCTCCCCTGGGATTTTAGGATCTGCTTTATCCACCCTGGGTGCACTTTGGGAAGAAATTTGGGTGATGCTGAAGCCTTGCAAAGGTTGGGGGCTGCTTATCATTACCGATTATAGTGATTAAATTTGTCTCTTGCTATTCTAAATAAGCTGGCTGTAGTTACTCCGTGCTATGGTGTGCGTATTCCAAATTTTGTGGAAGTGAAAGCCACACCTCTGGATTCCCACACGTACCTCACTGCCTTGGCCACGGCCTCAAGGGAGCCGGGGGGGGGAATGGTCATTTACAACTCAAACACGGGGGAGTTTCCTCCATGCAAATCTGCCTTTCGGGAGAGTTTCACCGAGGATTTCTGCAGGTGAAAACCATTAATTTTAGGATGATGGCTTGAGACCTTTTTTTTTGTCCCAAGGTAGCTGTCAGACCTAGGGAGGGGCAAGCAGGGGATGGGATTAAATTCCCCAAGTTTCAGAGTGCAGTGGAGAAAGAGGTTCCCAGGTTTGCCATAAATGTACTTCACAGTTTTAGGGAAGTTTCAACTCTCTTTGCATCTGCCCTGGATGAGTAAAATAGAGAGATGTTATTTGTTTAGCTCTGAAGCTGCTGGGGACAGAGATGATCTTGCTACAGGTACCAAGAAGTTTATTGCCATTGGGGCCTATAGAAATATTGATAATGCAAATTATTACTCACTGGTTCCTTCTCCCAGTCTTTGTTCTCCCTTCCATACCAAAATCACTCTCGTGTATCAATTTCTGGATGCCCTCTTTTTCAGTTTTATTTCAATGAATCTTTTCTTCTCCCCAAGAGAGACACTGTGCCTCATTTATCATCTCGCAGGCTTTGTATTTCTGCAATCCAAAATACACCCAAGCACTCGGAATTAGTCTCCTGTAAAGTAACAAGGAATAAATAACAGAGTTTTCTTGCTATCAGAGCAGCCTGTCCTTCACCAACTGCACGCCAGAAGAACGGGTTTATTTTGAATTGTTTGCGTGTGACAACAGTAGCTGCAGCTGCCATACAGAAAATGTAACTGGTATTTTATTTCAACTTTCTTAATTCCCTGCCACTGAAAAATTACCAGTATGGGTGTAACTGCCTCAGTCCGGCGCTCTGAAAAGTTGCTGAGTGAACCTCATCTTCCCAGCAAATGCAGGAGTGATGGAGCTTCCCCTTTTGTGTGGGGCCTGCGGTGGAATTTCACCTTTTGGTGTGCAAATGAAGCTTTTGGGGGCTGGATGTGTCCCTGGCTCCCGCATTTCAAAGGGAGCTCTGGGAGCTCCCCGTGCAGGGAAGGGCAGTGCTCAGCTCTGTGCCACTTTCCCTCTGTTCTGTAATAAATTTCGCTTTGATTTTTTTTTTTTTTTTGGGGGGGGGGGTGTGTCAAACTCCCTTATTGCTCTAATAAAATGAAAATAAATTAAGATTGCACGTAAAAAACGTAGAAGAAAATTGCTGGCAATATTTCCCAGCACGATGTCAAAACCCATCAAATAATGAATAGCAGAAGTTAAAGTTTGTGTAATTGGTTCTGCACTTAATGAAACTTTTAGAGGTATTTAAATCTGTGGTTTTTACATAAAGACCTCAATTTAAAGTAGTAATTTTTTTCCCCCCCTCTTTTTTCCCTGGACAGTGTTTCCATGACCTTTGTTAAATGATTGTTTTTTAGCTACAGTGTCTGGTGTTCAGATTGTTTGAAATTCTTCTCAATTCTTTTGTATTAAAAATAATGGCAATTCTTTCAGGTTTTTCAACTACGTAGCAGTTCATTTCTTGACTAGATTTTTATGCTCGTTTTATTTGGAGGTCTGTCCAAAAAAACCTTTCAATGTAAGATGGAGACTAAAATTAATTCAGTTAAATGGTATTTAAATAATGTTTAAGTTTTGAATTAGATTTCAAACAATTTTTAGCAAACAGCAGTGAGGTCATTTTCTTGTTTACTCAGAAAAAACAGACACAAATTAAACAACTGGCTGTTGGGGAAAAATACAGAAGTCAAAGTCTGCTGCAAGATGTCATTAAACCCAGTCATTAAAAAAAATCAATATATAATTTAAATGCCTAATCCTCTAAAAGCAGCAGTAGGGAAAACACCTCCTCTAATAAAGCTGTAGGTCATAAATACCTTAAGGAGAACATTGTAAAATATTTGAAAATTCCTGGGTTTTTTAAGAGGTAAGGATTCTTTTTTTTTCCTTGGCAACCTCCTAAGTGGCAGGGCAAAAACTGAAAGGCTCCCTAACAATTTCGTGGCTCAAAAGAAAGATTTGACTTTTTTTTTTAAAGTACATTAGTGGCTCAACATTCTAATTCAGATGGTCTAAAAAAACAAAAAACCCCAACAAACCAGCATTTTACATAAATAATAAATTATCAACGGCCAAAATGAAAAGCACTAAAAAAACAGTTGTGGGGCGGGAGGGGGGCTAATTTGAACTTTTATTCTAACATAAAATGCAATTGAAATTTCTTTGGGTTTTTTTTTTTTCCCAGGGCCCACACATAGCATCAGTCACTCTTGCTGCCTACGAATGTAACTCCGTGAATTTCCCCGAGCCTCCTTACCCGGATCAAATCATCTGCCCCGACGAGGAGACAGCTGAAGGCTCCATCTCCTTGTGGGCAATCATCTCAAAAGTCAGGCTGGAGGCCTGCATGTGGGTAAGGCTCGTTTAAAAACGCCGGCAATTCCCAAAATTCCGATTCCGAAAATTGATGTCTTTCCTTTCTGTGGCCAGCAGCGCACAAAAATTCCCTGAATTGGCACAATAACGATGGTTTGCGCTGCCCAAGGTGATGGGAAAAGTTGCCTTCCTGGTGAACCTTTTAGCCCTGGTAGTTTTAATGCTTTTTAATAGGCTATTCCTGGGATGTTTTTATCAGCTGCAGTGCTGTTTGCTAAGTGCCAGCAGGAAACCTGAAGGCTGTTGATGTAAAAAGTAAATTTCAGGCAGGGTGTGTGCACCCCCAGATGATCTGGCAGCTCTCAGGTCTGGGCAAGAAATAATTTCCAAACTTTGGGGCCTGTGACACGAGTGAAGCTGCAGTTCCTCATCTGCAGGACTCAGGCCCTCGTCTCACAGCAGGTTCTGGGCTGCATCAGTAGGTTGGATCAATTAAAAAGTGTTCTTTTTGCACAATTTGACGTATTTTATTTCTGTTTCTCTGCCCGTTCCCACTTCTCACTTAAAAGCTGACCTGCTTTTCCTGTTTAAGTGAATCAGGGTCTTAGGAAACGCTGTCATTGGAGCTTCCTTTCCGTTTTCCTCTTTTTTTTTCTCTGCAGCTTCTTAATTTAAATGGCCAGTTTAATTTTTGGAGGATTTTGGTCAGCTAAAGCTGGTTTTTTCATTACGTGTAGATCATTTTGAATTGCAGTTTACACAGATGCATCTGCTCTGAGCTACATGCCAAATTAACTTTATTTTCCTGCTGACTTCCTGTCCTAGGTGATGATTTAATTACTAAATTCTTGGTTGTCCAATTGAAATGCAGGGAAAGGAAATTCTAAAAACAGTATCTGATGCCTGCCCTGGTATTCTTTAATATATCAGGCAACTGGTCACTACAATTTTTTAAATTATCAGCAGTTGTGTTAGTTACCAAAATTCCAGTCGGGTTGTGTGAATTTACAGACCAAAGTCAAAACAGTAACAGAGAAAGTGGACTCACAGCCCTGTCAAAAAGCAAAATACATCTTAAATTTCACTCTTAATGAGAGGCCAGAATTGCCTGAATGCTCAATAAGTAGCTAAACATACAAATACTTACAAGACTATAAATATTATATAAGATTTCTCTTTATTTTCTTCCTCTGCTGAGATCTGTTTAATGGAGACAAGCAATAAAAATGGTATTTACAGCTACGTTTCTAGGGTTGCAAAATAAAAATGCAGCTGAGGGTAAACATCTCTTGCTTCATCTGCAGCACGTAAAAACTGAGCTATGAGGAGAATTAAGTTCAGAAATGAATTAACAGAGTTGCAGCCTCTGGAATCTCGTGTCCTCCAGAGCAGCCATGAGGGAGAACAGGCAGTGCCTTCGTGGTCTGAGCTGCGTTCCTTGGATAAGATTAGGGAAAGGACAAGGGAATAGGAACATTTGTATCCCACTTTTTCACCCTTTCCCCCCCTTCTTCAGACTCCCTGTCAGCTACCTTTGCACTGAACTCTGTCTCCTCTGGGTTTTCCCTTGGGAGCATCCTCTGTCTACCAGTGGTGTCTCATGTAATGTTATGCTTTCTTGGAATGTTTCATGAGTACATAAACATTGCTTGCTAATTTCCTGTAAGCCAAATCAAGTTGGCAATTGCTGCTGCTTCTTCCAGCGTGTTTCTTTTGTCCTAATTCCAGCTCACTTCTTATGGAAGCTGTTAAAGAGGCTTATTTTTGCTTCTGTCACTCTTGAACTAAATGTCCACTTAGCGAAGATAATGGGGACTTCCAGAAAGTGAAAAGGCTGATTTTTGCAAATCATCCCAGGATGACTTTGCAGAGCTGTGATTGCCCAGGCTGAGCATCCCATGGGGTGAAATGTGAGGACTTACCTGCACGAGGGGTTTCATTCAGGTCACAAAACCATCAGCAGCCAACTTCAACCAGAAACTAAAATCATTCCTAGTCCCCAGCACGTCAGTGATGGCCGTTCCTGCTGATAATGAGTGTTACAAGGATTAAATATCCCTGTGCCCGAGGAATTATGAGGTGGAATGAAAATGATGCTTTTTTCAATCCCTGTAAAAGCTGGCTCCAGCAGCCCTGGCCTGCAGAAGGGCTCAGGAACAATCTCTTAGGTGAATGCCAGTTTTCACAGCCTCCCATCCCACGGGGACGAGGAATTCAATAGTGCCCTATATTTTTAATGTGTTGCAGCCTTTTTGGTTTTTTACAAGAAATAAGGGGAAAGAATAAAAATCTTTAATTGCTCGGGATTAGCAGAACAGGCGGCCTGTGTCCTGAGCAGGATCAAATCTGTTTAAAAGACTCTTTCTAGTGGAGTCATTTCCCAGTTTCCTTTTCTGAATGTAAAAGAATTTTGATTAGCATTTGCCTTTCCAGTTTGTTGTTAGTCCAAGGAATCTCCATGTAAAACTGGCATTCAGAGTTAAATGGTGAAAATAGCTAATGTTACAGAAAGCAGTTCAATAGTTACTGGTTTGGAGCCCTTAATTGCTGCCCTTTTTTTGGGTTTTTTTTTTTTGCTTTTATGCACTTAAGGAACCTATCTCCAGCAGACATGAAATCATATGATTTTTGTTGCACTTCTGAAATGTTTTGTAATAATGAGCATGTGACTTAACCAATTTAAAGAAAGTTCATGTCCAGTACACACATGCAAACCTCTTCCTCAGCTCACAGAACGAAGCCAAAGCAAATTGGCAGAGCCTGGAGGAGCAATGTGACTTTTTCTTCTTGCATCACCCTGAGAACATAACCCCAAGTTAATTTTTCTGAAGTGTTGTTGCTACTGTTTTCAGGCTTATCTTCCCCTTGTGCCAGAAATATGCAGATTAATGAAGTTCAGCTTGTTGCAGTAGTTTAAATTTTCTCTTCTGTGGAAAACAAGGGCATAAACATTTGAGGCCGTGCACTTTGGGTGCTTAAACTGAGAATTTAACAGCTTGGGCAACTGTGGTGGTATTTAAAACCACAACCTGTTGATTTGGAATATCCACAGCAGCTGGAATTCTTGCTTGCAGCTGTGTATAGAGCAGGAACAAAGGAAATTGAAAAGCTTTCACGTTGCTTCAAAGGAGGAGAAAAGCATTTGTTACTCACTGCTGACCCTGGGAGAGAAAAGCCATCTGCAGGGAGCACATTCCCGTGCAGTGCCCAACTATTGTCTCTTACCTGCCCTAAATTTAAACCATCCTGAGTTAATTCCAAGTTCCTGTTCCATTAGCCTCTGTTTATCCATATGTTCAATCTTAGCTGTCTCTCTTTTTTCCCTTGGTTAAGCTAAAGTTGCCTTTACCCACAAGACTGAAATGAGTCATTTGATGTCCTGAGAAAACAAATATAATTTTCCTGCGGTGAGAAAGCAGCCGTCCTTTTATCTGGGGTTGGCTCCAGCTGAAGGAGAGGGAAAACTCAAGCTCAGGCTTTGCTTAACCTTTTTTTTCCTTGCTGTAGTAAAACCCGAGCCTGTTTTCTAACAAACACTTGCCCAGAGTCTCATGACTGAACAAGCAAACTCCGGGACAGCACCGGGGAGGAGCTCCCGGATTATTCTGAAGGCCCCTCGGGATCAAGGGCTGTCACATGCTGGGGAATGTGTCTGGCATCATGTGGTGGGGTGAGACACAGCAGTGCTGACTCAGGATGTGTGGGATAGGGATGTGTGGGACAGCAGGGATGCGTGGGACACCGGGGCCACCAGCTCCAGCCTCCCACGGCTCCGGCCACGCGCCGCTCCACGGGGCCCCAGGGATGCACAGGTCGTGTCTGCCCGACCCTGCAACCCCCAGGCTTCCCCCTGCACAGGGAAAGAAAGGGAGATAGGGACTCTGTTGGAAATGGTGGGAATTCTGACCCGGTGGATGAAAGCAAACTGCTCCAACCAGCCGGTCTCGTCGGCTCGGAGAACGTCCGCAGGATTTGTGTGTGTCACGTGTCTGCACGTCAGTAATAAACGGGAAAATAAATCAGGATTGTTCTTTTCCCAGGGTGCTGGTACAGCCATTGGAGAGCTGCCCCCGTATTTTATGGCGAGGGCAGCCCGGCTCTCTGGTGCTGAACCTGATGATGAGGAGTACCAGGAATTCGAGGAGATGCTGGAACACGCAGAGACTGCACAAGTAAGGACAGCGTGCAAAACAACAGAATTAATAAAACACAGAACAACTTAAGAAGGGGTAAATAACCATTCCAATTAAACGAGAAAGGGCCAAAAAACCAGTTGGTGTGAGTTCACAAGGGACTTCCCGGGGCTGGAAAAAGATCCTGCACTGGGTAGATACCCGTGGTGATGGGAGGACAAGAATGCAGCTTGTTGGAGCAGATAAAATAGTGCAGCCAAGTATTTGCTACAAGTACTGCAATTATTTAGATTTCCAGGAACAGCACAATAAAGGTGGGGAGACACTGGGCTGGGAAAACAGGGGTAGAAGAGCTGCTGTTCCATAATCCTGGTTGTTCTGGTTGCATTTAAAGCCTCCCTGGGCCAGAGATGATTTTCAGCCTCAGCTCATCCCTTTTAGATGACATTTGCCTCCCTTGCCACTGACACCCCCAGGGGCCAGTGTGTGACCCATTCATCAGCCTGAGGAAACATTTTTCCTGATGTGGAAATGCAGCAAAACTGCTCCAAGTCTCTTTTTGTTGCTCTTGTCATTTATTTTCTCAGGGGGTTAAACAGTGCACAGCTTGCAATTGATGCTGCACGTCAGTCGGGTACTACTGGAAAAAAAATTTCCTTCAGGTCGGGAGTTTGCATCCTGGTCACAAGTTACTGATAGTGTTCTAGAAGAAACTAAACATTTTTTCCTCGTGCTGCTTGCCACTGAATTTTTCCCTCTGTATTTTTCCTTCTTATCCTGTTTTGTCTGCCACTAGGTTGAAACGGGTCATGAGACTGCTGTTAAAAACCAGCAGATGCTATTTACCATGCACTGATGTCTTTAAACTCCTCTGCCAGGGTATTTTCTGGAGATAAATACATACTTTTTTTTTTTCCTCCTTCAAAAAAAATGGATGAAGCTTTTCCATGAAAGTGGTTTGTCTGGAAATACTGAATGCAATCTAGTAATTCTAACAGTAAACCCTGTGTTTCCCGAGAGCCTCCCCCTACTAGAAGGTTCCAAAGGGTTTTTCTGCTATTATAAATAGTAAAGTCTTCTATTTTTTTAAAGATGCAGCAGGGGGAAAAAAGAATCTGCTCTGTTCTTTACTCTCCCATCAATCTTTGCTGTGCAAAGTAATCCCCTAACTGTACGAAAATCAAGTTGTGGTAAAAAAAACAACAACGAAACCAGTTCAATACATGACTTCAGTATCTGTGTTTACTGAAACTCTCCCAGCAAATTATATGTGTGTACAGTTGTGGGAGCAGCCAGAGATGGGTTCCAGAACGCACTGTGAGATTCTTGGGAAGGAAATTTTTGCTAGAGAGCGTTTTGTCAGGCCAGGCCAAACTATAGCTGTATTGACTGCCCGGGGTAAACAAATGGCCTTGTGGAATTAATGAAGAAAACTGATGGTGTTATTTACCAGGACTTTTGATTTTATTTTCTTGGCAGTTGAGTTTGGATTGAAGCGTGTTGTTTGGTGGATGGATGGCCAGGGAAAAAAAAAAAAAAAAAAAAGACATCTTTTAAACTCCACTTGTGGTTTGGTTTCTATAAACTCTTTTAACATGAGGCTTTGACAATCCGATTAAATTGTATTGTGCTCATAAAACTGACAGTTCAGTTTTTTCCATTTGCTAATGTGACTTCCTTTTTGCTCTTGGCTTCAATCATGTTTTCTCTGGATGTCTGTGGGAGACAGGCCTGCCTTTCCTATGACCTCTGTAAATCCCAATCTCCAGCATGGTTTATCACTCTTTGCCCTGTAATTTGTATTCATGAGCAGTGGTGGTGTCTATTTTTGAATTGCTCATTAACAATTGTTATTACCTCTGTCAGCTTTCTCCCACTCTTCCGAGCTTGACGCCTCGCACGGGGGCTGTGACAAGTGTCCTGTGCCTTGGGGATGCTGCAAATGCTCGATGTCAGGTGCCAGGAGCCTTCTTTCAGTACAAGGGTCTCATTACATCCAGCCTTTTGGAAAGGCTTGGGAATGGGCGTTGGGTTTTGAAGAATAGCTGAGCTGCTCTTTGCCTACGAGGCAGAGCCAGCTGCTTTGACGTTTTTGCTGCGTGTGTGTTGTTCAGAGAGCTCGTTGCTGCTGTTCCTCAAAAACAATGGTAATTTGGAGAAACAGATGAGCATCTCCTCTGGTGGGAATAGATCGTGGCTATAGCATGCAGCCTGAAGGATCTGTGAGGGGGAATATGCTTTCTGGCTGGGCACTTCAGAAAAACAACCAGCCAAAAAAAGGGACCTAAGAGGATTAAACAGCATAAAGGTTTAATGCTCCATTCAGAGTTACACAGAGTAAAATGCCATTTACTTTAAAGAGTCTATTGATGGATTTTCTGTCCTGAATCTCAGATCTGAGTGACCTGTCTCCTTGTGCTGGCTTTTGAGAGAGCTCATTAACCTGCAGCCGATGTGTCCATCCTGTACTTTCCATTAGCACACTTGAGAAAAAGCCCCTTATTTTAAAGGAACACTAACTTCTCCTTCCTCCGTGTCCCTTTGTGTGCTCACCAGCGAGTCCCAGTTCCGTACAGGGAGTGTCAGAGCTCTGCAGAAGGGGGGTGGTTTTCACTCCGGGCTCTTTGTC
Source organism: Gymnorhina tibicen (assembly GCA_013399875.1). Taxonomy (NCBI): domain Eukaryota; kingdom Metazoa; phylum Chordata; class Aves; order Passeriformes; family Artamidae; genus Gymnorhina; species Gymnorhina tibicen. The sequence goes on from VXAZ01007802.1 coordinate 1,703,828, forward strand.
CCCGGAGCTGCCACAAGGCAGAGCCCAGCACGCCCCAGACAGAGCAGCTCGCTGGGATTTGTTCCTACTTAAGGCAGCGTTTAAAAACCCACCCGCGGTATCTCAGCTGCTGTTAACTCTCTTCCACTCGGATTCCAGAGCGAAGGAGTGCTTTTATCAGAGCTCCCCTTTTAGCCACAGGGAGTATCCCAGTGCAGCCGCTCGAAGCGACCTCTCAATTAGGGGAAGCGAATGCACGGCTCAGTGCTGGGGCAGCACTCTGGTAATGACACAGTCGCAGACGCTTCGTGCGGCTTCGTGTCCCCACACACACGAGCAGGGACTCTCGTTGTGCCAGTTTAATAGCTGCTGGTTGGTAATTTTTCTCGTTTCTCTGTCATGCCGAAACACTTCAAGCTGAGGAGTGAAAAAGCAGCTTTTGGTGCCAGCTTCCCTCAAGGTACTCAGTGACAGTGCGTGGGCCTTGCTGTATCCTGGTGCTCCTTGCTGAGAGGGGAAAGTACTGATATCTTTGCATATCTAATCCTTAATGGCTGTAAGTGTTTGGCTTCATTAAGTGGCATTTTCTGTAAGAACTAATGATTTGCACACCGGGGCTTTGCTTCTGTGCAGCCTCGCCCCAGCCAAATTTCCATGTAAAAATATTTTCTAGTTGCCTATGTTACTATCAGCCGCTGCTGTTTGTTTACTTCCCAAGCCGTGTCCTGCCTGGGGAGGAACACAGGCTTGGAGAAGGGTTAAACCCGCAGAAATGCCGAGCTGCAGCAGGACTGGTTTGGAAAGGATCGGGTGCCATCTGCACACTGGCTGTCAGTCGTTGCCGGGACCTGTTTTTGCCTCCACTGAACCTTTACTGGTTGTGGTTTGTCTGGCCATCACATGACTTCTCTGAAAATTCCCCCTCCCCTCCATTTCCAGTAAACTGTTTGAACAGGAGTGACTCAGACTGAAACCAGCTTCCCTGTAACCACAGGGCTTGTTAAAGAATTTGTCAACGTGGACTCGAGAGGGTTCGTATTCAACTGAGCTGCAACCGCCCGGCTTTGGTTGCGTCAGGAGTTCCGCCGAGCCACTTCCTGCTCCCCGAGGGCTGCGAGGGGTTAAACCCACGGATTTCTGTGCTGGTGGCAGCCGCACACACGCCGATCCCATCTCCCCGGCCTTTCTCAGAGCCCCGGATCGCTTTGCCACATCTTCGCGTGGGGCTGCTCTGTGCGGGAGCGGAGCGGAGCCCGTGCCACACCCCGGAGCAGCCAGCGCTGTGTTCTGACACGACGCTGACTTCACTCGCGGGGAATGATTAGGCTCAACTAATAAGTGAAATCTCGCTTAATTAGCAGCGTTAGAGATGGCCAAATTAAAAACGGATCTCTCCCGTGATTAAGTTAACAGCTCCTATCTGATAAGTTCCTGCTTGAAAAGGCTGCTGGCTTGTTTAATCAACAGCGTTTAAGGGTACTTGGTACAAGAAAAAAAGAAGTTAAAGCAGACCACAGGCAGGGTTTTATAAAGCATTTCTCATAAAAATGGAAGTGGAAGGGTCACGTACGATAACTGGGAAACCTTGACTTCTTTTTTTTTCTTTTTTTTTTTTTTTTTTTTTTTTTTTTTTTTTTGCTTTCCCAGGTTTGAATAAACTGAGCATCAAATTCCACTCATCCTTCCTCTTGCTCAGTCTTCCAATCGCCCCCTTTCCTCATCAGCTTCCTCTCTTTATTAATTGTGCTGCACGAGGAGGCTGCTGCTGTGGGTGGTCACCAGGAGGCTGCTCCTCACACCCTGCATTCCTCAACTTCGATGCCTGTATTTGTTAATAGCTGTCGGGGAGGGTTCTTCCCTCTTTTCTGGTGGCCTTTAATTCAGCAGAAGTTCAGAACTGATCAAACCTTGAAGCTGCGCTTCCAGGAGCTCCCCACAAGCTCTGGGGAGCGAGGTGGCAAAGCGACGGTGTGTTTTCACGGTGGATACGCCGAATAACAGCTCGGTTTCGAACCCCTCTGCAAAATTACCGAGTTCAAAATAAGTTTTGGAATGAGTCAATGACGGCTTTAAATAAGGGAACTTGATCTCGAGCGCTTCCTGAGAACAGCAAAGAGTTAAAACAGGCGGAGGGTAGACAATGAGAGCTGTGAGTAAGGAATGTGTAAACCACCTCCTGGCTGGATTTCTTTGGGCACTGGCAGGAGAGCTGCCCACATTGTTCTATTCATTTGCACACCTGCTCACAGATAAGGAAGAAACAGCACAGAGCATTGCACTAATTACTGATGGTGACTGGAGATGACTTTTTGAGTATAGCTTTGAAGGGCTCTTTGTGTCTGTTCCCTGAAAAATTATTTTAGTGTTCAGTGTGTAAGTACATAAATCAGAAATCACCCAGGCAGTGAGGAAACCTGGGTTGCTTTGCAACATTTTCACTCGATATTAGGTCAGGAGGGTTTTCTCAGTAACAAATTTCTCGCTTTCCAACAGAAATGAGAAGTAATGTCACTGAGTGTACTGGAAATGCTGGAAGCTGCATTTGCACAGGAGTTGTGGAGAAGCAGAGGGTTGAATTCTGCCATTGGATTTGCATGCCCTGTTCTCTGTGTGTTGGGAACGCTCAACACAAGTTTCTAAGGGGAAGGTTTGGCCCTAAGTACTTAATATTTCACTCCTCATTCTGAGGAAGACCAATAAATGATCAAAAGCTGGGTCAGAAAAGCTGTTTTAAATATTTTTTTAAGGACAACCTTCAATAACTGATAGAAATTCATTATAGTATCGTAATCAAGAAAATGGCTGCTTTTTTTCCCCCCTAGCTCCAGACACTGTTTAAATATCTGTGTTGTACAAGAGTCTGGTATGCAGACCACTTCTCTGAGCTGTCTGGGAACCTCTGTCCCTTCCAGGGAGAACAGGGGAGAGGTTGCACATCTGGGCTGAGAGGGAAGACTGTGTGTGCTAGAGGCTTTGTCAGCTGTGTCAGAAGTTCCTCACTTCAATTCTATTTTAATCCTTAACTTATGTCTAAGTCCCGTGTGGAGAAACAGTGGTTTTTTTCAGCTGATGGCTTTGAGTTCTCAGGTTTGTCAGAGATCGAAAATGTCAATTTTCCTGACTGGTTATCAAAAATTCCTTCCTTACAATGTCTGGGTCTTAAACCGCCTCAAAATAGGGCTTGATGCTTTAGAATGGATTTTTTTTAATAGTCAGTGTCCTGGAATTGGCAGAGCTGTGGCCGCAATGACCGAGTGCAGTTGTGGCTTTGAGATAAATGAGCAGCAGCAGTGGGGTTTTGGGGAGTGCTGGGATGTTCCTTTACTCCACTCCTCTCCCTGCCTGTGGCTGCAGTATCTTGTCGTGGAACCACAGAAAAAGTCACCTTGAAAGGGACCTGAGGCCCTTCCTAGCCCGACTTTTTTTTTTTCTAGTCCAGCTCAGGTTCCTCAGGGCATTGTCTGGGCTGGTCCTGGAGCCCTCCAGGGCTGGAGGCTGCACAACCTCCCTGGGAGATCTCCTCCAGTGCTGCTGACATTCCCACTGACAGCTCCCTTCCCTGAAAATGGGTTGCAGGATCTGCTCTGCCAGGTCTCCCCGCGAGATGTGAATAGAAAGTGGTTGTTCAGCAAGGAAAGAAATCATTTTATTTCGTGGTTTTTTGTGCAGGGCTGTAAAGCTGCAGGGTGTCAAAGTGGACACGCTGCTCTGAGGAGCAGAGGTGGCAGGGGACGTGGTTAAAGGGGCTACAGCTCTGCGGGACAGATCTGATAAGGCTGAAAGGACACGCTCCTTCCTCTTCCTTTAGGCTGTTTCCTTTAATTGTGTCTCATTCCTTACAGAATTTCTTTATTCTTACAGCGTGTGAAGCAAAAGGACGTTTAATGCAGGAGTCTGAGGGTTTCGGTTCTAGGGGTGGAAAAAGCTGGCATTAAATTTGAGTTACAGAGCTCACTGAGCCCTGTAATCCGTGTTCCTTTTGGCATTTCCCTTCTGAACCTGAGTGTGGTGTTGGATTGTAACAGGCTGAAATCTTGGAATTAAAGCTCCTGAGATGGAGTTTGTTGTAAAGAAACATTTGCTGGTTCTTCCCTCGAGAAGAGGGATGGAAATAAAAAGTTCCTACCACGACACAGATGATTAATGAAGCCAAGAAAATACCTGGAAGTTCCTACTGGAACTAATGGACTGATCTAGAGCTGGTTGACTTCATTCCTGCTCCCTGTTAATGGGGAGGTCTTATTTACCATAAAATGTCCCCATAATTTGGACGTTTCACACTTTTACTCCAAGACAGACTAAAATTAAATGTCCAGAGAAAGCCAAGCCTGCTGTTGGAATGGACACTTCACTCTGTTGTCTCTGCTCCCACAGGACTTGCAAAGGTTTCAGCTCCTCACACGACTCTGTGGCTTCTATTGTCTGTCCTTTCTAACATCACTTTTAAAATCTGCGAGGAGGACAATGGGTTTAATTGTATCTTCTGTAGAAAAACTTCAGGTTTGCTGACCCAAGAACTGATTGTAGTTCCTCGTGTCTGGGTTTACGAAGTCCCAAAGATGATCATCCTCCTGATTGTCTGCAGATTGCAGCATCACCCCTTAACCTTAACATGCAACCAACCTCAGGAATCTGAAGACAAACAGATGTGGAAATAAATCCCTCTCGATCTGTGTCCAGCATTCTCGTCCTCAGAATGGCCAGTAGAAAAATCCACCTGTAGATTTAATTGCTTGTTGGCTTGGGATTTGTCTGTAATATCCACTGTATGTTCATCCTTGCCTGCAAATATTCTGAATATTGAAGTCTTACCAGTTTCAAGCCCTCAGATCTCCAGCACAGTCTGTTTAATGAGGCTTTGTGGGTGCTGCTCTCTTCTTTCCACAGTTCTTTGGAGAAGCCAAGGGTGTTTTATTGCTGTTTGGTTGCCTTCATCTTGTCCTTTTAAAAACTGTTTTTCATGTTCAACATCGACGTCTTTTTCTCTTGCAACTTTTCCATGATTACCCAATTCCTTTTCCAGAATTTAATGTCTCAGAAAACCCAGACTTCTCATGCAGTGAAACTTATTTACAATCTGGAATGTCTGTCCTATGCCTGTTGTGTGTAAATCCCTTTCTTTCATCAAACTTAGTGCTTGCTTAGTTCTGCCACCATCCCTTCACTGCTTTCAGTAATCCTTGAACACTTTTTCCATCTTCCTCTTCTAGGGGTCTGATTTCCCAGACAGGACCTTTCTTCCCCAGATTTTTTGGGTGATAAGGAAGTTTAAACCTTACCCCTCACACCCTCTGCTCTCCAGGCATCAAGAAGGAAACATCCCCTTTTAGTTTGCCCCCAGTTTGCCTTTAACTGGAAGTATTTTGGAGAAAGCTGGAACAAAGATCCATGAGCTGCTATCACAATATTCCTGCTTGTGACTTACTCGTGGGATCTGTTGCCTCTGATGTTTCGGGGAGGGTTGAGAAGTGGTTTTTGGTCGGTGAGTGATGAACCATTTGCAGGGATGTGTTGTGACCTCCCAGCCTGAGATACCTCCCTGACTCCTTTGCGGCTGCTCCTCTGCAGTCAACGCGTTATTCCAAGGAGTTAATAATTCTTCCCAGTCCTCTGAAATCCTGGAATCCATTGCCTGACCACAAATGGTCATTCTCCCATAAGTTGTGTTTGATTCCATTGTGTTGTAACAGAAAGCCAGAAGAAACAAAATACTGTGCAGCTCATTTTTAACATAACTCGGATTTTTACATCAAGAGGGGCACTGTCTTTGTAGGCAGCTCTTTAAATGTTAAGGAGTCTATAATTTTGGTGATCTAAATGGTAGCTTCATATGCAGTCTTCAATCTTTTGGGGGGTAAAAAATGTTCGCCTCTTGAGACGATTATCTGGATAATTAAACTTTTTTATTACACCAGTCATAGAACTAATGCTCATCTTTGTGTTAAATCTGCCAATATTACCAATGTATTTGTAAAGTGCTCAAGGTATTTACAGCAGAGGAGAAATGGGAGAGAGGAGAAAGGTTTTCCAGGCCTCAAATCCCTGGAATCTGGATCATGTTTTTCAGAGATTGAGCTGGGATGTGAGGGGAGCCGTGGGTTTCTCGGTGCTCCTAAAATCTGATTGCAGCTGTTAGAAAATGAACTGTCACATTGCATAATCTGGGCAGGCTGCAGGGAGCAGATCTGTGGAACTGTTACAGGTTTTCTCTGTGGGACTCAGTCCAACTCTGATTATTCAGAGCTCCTTGGATACCTCCAGCTACTCCTGTGGATCCATCAGCCGGCTCTGCTCTTGCAGAGCAAGTAAAAAGAGGCTTCACAATTTCAGTGGGAACAATTAATTGACATTAATTACGGAGGGAAAAGAGGAAAAAGTGATTTATTAAAAATATTTTTCTTTTTCCTTGAGCTTGTTAGTTGAATCTGGTGAGCTGCTTGTTCCTCCCTCCCATTCAGAGGAGCTCACCAACTTTACAGTGAGAGGAGAAAGAAGAGAGAGATTGAATTATAAATGGCAACGAAATAGAACAGAGGGATGGGACAAAGCCTTGTAATTTAGGCAAGGTTGGCCATTCTTTCTTTCAGGAAGGACTTTTCCAGGGATGAAAGGTCCATGTTTACACAGAGCTGCTCCACAGGGCCTGTTTAAAGGAGGAGCACTGTGGCAGAACATGGAAATTCTCTTCACCACCCCTTTAGGTGCGGAGCTTCGGGAGGGTTTTTTGTCCTGTGGAGCCACTGGGGTCAATCAAATGATGAAAATTTCCCTTTTCCTGAGGCTGAGCACATCCAGGACAATTCCCCCCGAGCTGCCAGCTGGGCCTGGGGAATCATCCCTGACCTCTCCGTGCCTCCTGTTCCCAGCCCAGTTCTTGGGATCGGATGATTAACCCAATGAAGTCATGTTTAATCATTTAACCTTCCTCTGCCTGCGCTGTGGCACTCACAGGAAATCTATTTCCAAACCCCAAAAAATAAATCATCTTTGAAAGGGACACAGTGAGCTAAAGCATCCTGACATGTTATAAAGAATGAATCACAATTAGCTGAGAGGCCAGTCCAGTCTAGAAACTTTTAATTTGGGGGGAAAATGGTTTGCCTGTAAGTAGCTGAACTTTTGTCTTTTTTTCATTTATATATGTAAAAAAATGATATTATTTTTTAAAGCAGTAAGTTATGAAAGTTATTTTCTTTTCTTTCAAATGCTTAAAAAATAGAGAAAAGATTCTTCCCCGTGCCGGCTTTAGAAAAGAAAAAAAAAAAAATTCAGTTGTGAAATAGGTAAAAGTTGTGAAACTGGGGATTGTATTCTCGGAGAAATGAAACTTTGAAGGCTTTTTTATTGTTGCAGATGTCGCAAAGATTTGTCAAACAAAATTTAAGGAAGGAACCAAAGAGAAATAGTTCTGAACTTGCTTTCACAGGGTAAATGTTGAGGCTGGAATTGATAGTTTTGTTGCAGCCCTGGTAGGTTTGTTACGCTGCAAATTATTCAGAGCTGTGATTACATTAGAACATAGAAAATAGGTTAAAAAAAAAATTCTTTAATTTGTCTTTTGGCTTATTTGGAAAATTTGAAGAAAGGAAGACAAATGACGAGTTCTTGAGTGAAATTTTTAGAACTTCAAATTGTGCTTTCCATGAAGTACTTGGTGACAGGCAATGTAAAACCAAAACTTGACAAAGAAACAAGCTGAGTAATAACTCTATTTTTTGAAGTTAAGAATTAATAAGGTGAGAAAAATTGCTCCAACATTGGTTTTGGTTTGGGGGATTTTTTTTTTTTTTTGAGACAAACTTGTTCCACTGTTTTTTAAAGATTTTCATCATTAGTTTTATAATGTTTTATATGTTTGTAGCTGGAGGGGAAATATTAGTTTCAAGGCAGCCTTGAATTTTGCAGCAGTTGAGAAATGGGGGTGAGGGAAGCTGGTTCTTTTTAAGAAATTTGGTTTAAAATGGTGCACTGTGCTTACCCTAAGTTAACACAATTTATAGCTAATTATAATAATATCTTTTATTATATGCAAGTATTGTTTATATATGCAAATAGTAATTTAAAGGTCATTTGCTAGAGAGTTTATTTCCAATTCCAGCTTGTGAAAATGAATACAACAGTGCATTAGCAGCACAGTAAAAGATAATGGGGGAATAAATTAAAATCAGAATAGAAACAACTTCCATGCAAATAAATCATGGAGCCACTTGAATAATTGTCTTGGAGTGTTTTATTTTAAAGATACTTTGCCATGAGATTTATGGAGCTGCAAGAAAAAATATTTATTGGCTTATAAAAGTGAAAATATTGCTCCAACCCCATGAGCTTTGGGAAATGGGGGAGAAAATAGGAACTGAAAATGTCCTGGTCACACTGAGCTCTGTTCCAGAAATCCCTGGGGAAGGAACTATTTCAGGACACCTTTCCCAAGGACAGAATCTGGTTTAGCGCTTTTTGGTGTTAAATTAATTGGTAAAAGAAATCCTGATTTTCACTCGTGTGTTTGGCTGGGGGATTGGGAGAGCTGTTGTTTTCCTGGGGGAACATCCTGGGTGTTCCATTCCCTCCATCCCTGGCAGCCCAGCCCAAATCCTGAGGGGTCCCTGTCAAGGACCTGGGATCCCCTTTTGGGGCTCCGTTTCCTTGCAAACAACCCCGAGGGAATCGCAGTTGGAGCAGGAACTGCCCTGGATGTCGCAAGATTTTTGGGCTTGGCCGTCTGGAAATTGCCGTGTTTTGTTTGTAGCAATTTGTGTCAAAATTCGCTCTTTTAATGGGAGGAAAAAAAAAAAAAAACCATGAAAAAATGAATTTTGCTTTGCAGGTTGTTTCCTGCCAGAATAAGCTCAAGGGTTTGGTGTCAGCCTCGCTGGGGGCAGGTTTAATCCCTCGTGTTCTGTGTGGATGCAGTGGGAAAATATTGGGGAAAATTTGCATTAAAGGAGTGAATGTTTGATCCCTTCCGTTTTGTAATCGCGGTCCCGAGGTGTAACTCCTGGTCAAAATGTGCAAATTCACCCTTAAAGGATATTCTGGAGGGTTTTAATATTCCCCTGTGGTTAAAAATGTCCCACTGTAAGATTTAGGAAATCTCATTTCTTTGGCATTTTTCTTTCAGTTTTAATGTGGGTTATTTTTCCAGACATTAAATATACAGTAAATAGAATTATTCTGACTAAAATTGGGTTTTGGTTTTGGGGTTTTTTTTTTACATTTTTAAATTGAGAATTTAACTGTTTGAAAGCACAGTAATGGAGAAAAGTTACTGCTTGAAAAAGGGCTGTAAAAAGAAGCAAATGGTCTCATCACAGATCTATTATTTTTTAATCTGCCACAGAAAATTTTGTCAATTCTACAGCTCAAAATGTTAATGAATATGCAAGAACATTGTCAAATAATTGTTGTTTTCTTGCACTGTGTGTAGTATTTAAAGTTTCAACAGAACTGTAATACAGTTAAAATTGCATAAATGTAATTTTTCTGGATTACACCGTGGTTGCTTTAATCAATAATGAATGATAGTCTAAATTCTACAGTTCAGTAGTAAAGGGTGGAATTTAGAATATATCATTCATTATTGATTGAAGCCATTTCCTCGTGTAATTTATTGCACTGCTCCTGGAAAATCAAAATTTTAGTGCTTATTTGTAGGGTTTTAAAAAGGAATGAATAATTATTTTTTAATGTTTGCCATTCCCAAGGATTCCCAGCTTTCTGTAACTGCTGGGGCCAAGCCTGAGCAGGGAGCACTGACCTTGCTTTTATTTTTCTGGACAGTTTTGCTTCAAAAGAATTTTATCTCCTGTAAATTCACTGCTCCCATTCAAACAAACTGCTTGTGAGAATCTTTATTTTTGCTTTTGAGAGGGTTTCCGGGGTGTTTGGCAAATGTTGAGACTCAGGAGTAAGGTGTGATCTCAAAATAAAAGGTGGCAGCTTTGTACAGAACAGCTCCAGTCACAGGGGCTGCACCTTCCCTGCTTTTAAAGTCCTTTAGGCTCAGCTTTATGGATTTGAATGAATTTTGCAAGTCTGATGTGGGCAGTACCTGGAATTGGCTGTTCTGATTGAGGTCCTGGCTTTGGGGGAACAGATCTAAGGATGTGGTGGGATTATTGTGCTCTTTCTGTTCTCAAAAAGTACCTTTTTACCAGTGGAAATGGCACTGAAGGAATTCCTTCCCTCTGCTTGTTTTAGGAATAAGGTATAAGCAGCACTGGCATTCCAAAGATATGGGGAAATAAATACTGGAAAAGCTGTTTCCATAGCAGTGGGAGCTCAGTGCCACTCACAGGGTTTTGGAAAACAAAACTCGGTGGCTGTGGGTGGTCAGATTTCCACCCTGAGCACCACGATTGTCCCTCTGAACCTAGGGTTTCAAACTGGCCTTTTTGCTTTAACATTTCTCCCAATTCCTAGCTAGGAAATCCTGGGAATCACACACATCCTGAGCTCTGTAGGTGTGGGGTTTTCCTCATTAACACCTTTGTTTTCCTGGTTGCAGGACTTCGCTTCCCGGGCTAAACTGGCTGTGCAGAACCTGGTGCAGAAGGTTGGGTTCTTTGGGATCCTGGCCTGTGCCTCGGTGAGTTTTTCCCAGGAACAGGGGGATTTATGGGCACAAAGTGAAGCTTGGATGTATTGCCGTGGAATTAACTTCTGTTTGCAGTTTCTGTGATCTCTGTGGTGCTCAGGGAAACAAAAATCTGCTGGAATTGTGTTACGATTTCTTTAGGTGTTCACGGATTGACATCTTCAAATCCAGAGGTGTGCATGGATTGGAGAGTGGAAAACCACCTGCAGAAACCCTGGTTAGGGTGTCCATCCATTGCAGTCCTCCCAGATCTGCTCTTTGGGTCATTAGGAACCAGAGAGGGCAGAGCAAGGAAGCAAATTTCAGTCCTGGCTGCGGAGCTACAAACTGCTCGTGGCCTTTTTAATTGAGAGGTGAAGGGAGCATCTCCAGTGATGCTGTTTCAGTTTTTGAGTGGGATAATGCTCTTCTGTCAGAATAAAAAAAAAATATTGGGAGTTTAAATCTCTCTCTGGAACTGGGAGGAATGGTGTGCCTTGTTCTTCATCCCACACACAAACCGTGGGATGTGACTGCAGTGAGGGGGGGAAGTGTGGGACCCCCCCAGTCCCATTTTTCTGGAACAACCACGGCATTACCCAGCTGCTGAGGTTTTCACTCCACGCTTGTCCAGCATCTCTTGCTTTCCTAAACTGTAAAGATGACACGGCCAACTGCTTGCTCAAATGTAGGTAACCCCTGTTAGCTGGAGAGAACCAATCTGATGGGAGCTGCTGACATAAAGCTCCTGCTCACTGATGCTTGGAAATGTCTCAATGTTACAGTGGAGTCGTAGCCCACAGGCTGCTCCTTAAATCCTCCCAGCCAGGGAGCTCTCAGGGTGCTGCTCCCTGCTCTGACTCAGTGTCCTGGGAGACATCCCTGCCCCATTCCCTGTTCCTGTGTCACCACCACAGCTCGGAGGTGGCGGGGATGAGCGCCCGGGCACGGTGGAGAAACGGAGAGCAGGAGGAAGGAGTTGTAAACACGAGAGGTGGCTCTAAACACCCCGGAGTTCCTGCTTAGTAATGCTTAAACATTTGCTTAACTTCTTCCCCACTTTGCTGCCCAGGCCTTGCTCGGGCCCCGAGCTCCAGCTGGGCTGGGGGAGGGATGAGGAGCCACCAGGGCACAGCTGAGGGTTTGTAAATGTGCTCACACAACAACTGCAGGAGAAAGGGAGAGGTGAAGGGTTCCAGGGGCACTGGAAAAGCAGGGATGCAGCCCTGTCCCTTGGTGTGGCACCTCTGGGTGAGGCAGGGGGACCAAGGCAGCCCCCGACGTGTGCTCCTTGCATTTGGCTGTGCCCCCACTAACCCCAGGGCTTTGAGTCAGGCTTCTCTGGCTTCTTGCTGCTTCTCCATGCACTACCAGGTGTCTCCTCTGCTTGCCTCCCTTAAAATGGTGGTCTTACTTCTGGATTTTAGGCAGAGTTTTATTTCATGTGTTTTTTATGACTGGAGAACTTGCTGGTGAAGTGGTAACAACTGTCCCAGCTGTTGGTCCTTGTCTGTTACGTGGTGGCTTCTAAATGCTGCATAAAAACACCATCAGATGGAAATTAGAAGTCTGCAAGTTTATCCAGTGAAGTCAACTGACTGTCGTGTTGTTTAGTGGCAATAAGGAAGTCAGGATTGTCTGGAGCTTATTTCTATATAAAGGCAGCTCTGGGGAAGGAGCAAGGCAAGAATCAGCCCCAAAGTTCCTCACTGTGACTGGTGAGAATTTGCCCTCTTGTCTTTGTGGGCTTTTTTTGGCAACTTTGAGTGACAAGCACAGAGCAAACCTCGCCGGCTGCTCAGACACCCTCCTGGGGACTTGCTGAGTAACTTCTCACCGTGGTGTGCTCAGAGGCACCCCCAGCACCCCAAACTCGCCGCGGGGATGAAATGTTCTGCCAAGCGACAAAAGCACCCTCGGGCCGAGCAGCCCAGAACAGCCTGCAGCCCTGGAGCAGCCCTGGCTCCGAGGAGCCAAACCCTGTGGCTGTGGAGTCAATAATTGACCAGCTCCCGTGCCCAGAGCAGCTGTCCCAGGTAGGGAGGGAGCTGCTGCAGCCGAGGTGGAGCCTGCTCAGGGACCGTTCCGGGGCATGATTAGAGCCCGTTTCAGATTTCTTCCTCTGCAGGTGCTGTTGTGGCTGCTCATAAATCTGAAAATCTGAATTGCTGCTCTCCAACAGCCCAGTACAACCCTTTCTCAAAGAGTGCAGGCTTGGTGGCAGAGCGTCCTTTATTCTCTCCCGGTCTGCACTCTTTACTTCTTTCTCCGTGTCACAGAACACCACCAGTGCTGCATTTTGTCACCCCAGCACCACAGTGCTCCTGGCAGTGACCCTGCTCAGACACTGCCCCTGTGCTGCAGGCTGAGAGGGAAAGGTTGGAATTCGGATACTTTCTTGGTTTCATTTCAGAAATATTTTACAGATAGTATCACAATACCAGAAGTCAGGCCAACAGTTTAATAATAATAAAAAATTCTTTTAATTTTAAATGAAATGCATATGCTTAGTAAAATCTAATCAGTGCTTTTAAACTGGATACATATGACTATAAATGCCAGTTTTTAATGTAGTTTCTCAGCTGGAAGTCACTGGGGATCAGTTGGAGCACTGGCTTCCAAGAGTGATGTGCTTGTCAGGGAGAAAATTTGATAAATCACTCAAAATGGCTTTGCTGTGGTTTCTGTGCATTTCACATGGAAAACTTTTCATTGGCTTTTTTCAGGATCCAGGGGTAAGGAGGGACCATGAGAATGGAATTGTCTGGGACATTGTCTAGCTGAATCCCAGAGACTTAAGTTATGTGGTGCGACATCAACATTTTTGTAATTATTAAGACACGAGAGTTTAGGATCAAATTGGAGAAGGGGAAACTGTTCATTTCTCAAAATTTCCAAGCCTGTCGTGTTCCTGCCCATCCAACGTGTGCTGCAATTCATGGACCTTTTTCCCTTGCACTCCACAGATCCCAAACCCCCTGTTTGACCTGGCCGGGATAACTTGTGGCCACTTTCTGGTTCCCTTCTGGACCTTCTTCGGTGCAACCTTGATTGGAAAAGCCGTGATTAAAATGCACATCCAGGCAAGTGCTGCCCCTCCCTCGGGGCTGGGGTGGGGGGATGAAGCCTTTGATTCTTTCCCTGCCTGTTCCACTGTGTTCCTCGGGAATGAATCCTGGAGCCTCCTTGCCCGACCTGAAGTAATGGAAATTAATTTGGTGCGAGGGGTTTACAATGAAGGAGCTGCTGGGCTCCTCCAAACTGAGGCAAGTGAGTAATTTATAGCTGCTGACCCGCTCAGGAAATTGGTGGTTAGCCAAGGTATTTACCTACGGCCTGTACCAGACTGCCAGGGCTCCCACTCAGAGCGAACTCGCCTTCTTGGTAACAAACACTCATTTGCACTTGGAAATGCCCTTTTTAGCTCAGTTCAGAAAACCCCACTGAGCCTTGCGGGGCCGGGCCAGCCCAGCCTGGGGCGGATTTCCCGCAGTTTTGGGGCCGGGGCAGCCATTTTTGGTGTCCCAGGCCGGGTCATTTGGAAAGGGCCTGGCTTTGGTGGGCCCCGTTTTTTTTCCCTGCTCAGGGCCGTGCCAGATGTGCTGAGTTCGACAGTCCAGTTGTTTGCACAGAATGTTGAGTTTTGCTTGTAAATGCGTCACCCCGGTCCAAGGAGAGATGAAGTTTTGATTCCCTGGAGGATTTTCTGGTGTGGTCAGGGCTGTATCATGAGCTACGTCTCTGTTTGGGATGTTTTCAGCTGAGTTTGGGTTTTCACCGTGATTGTGCCTCTGTTGTTTGGAAATCTCTGCTGTGACTCCCATCAAAATAGCAGAAGCTTTTAGTACAAAATAATTTGTGTTACAGCCTCATCAAGCTGCTTTAAAATCTTTATTTTGCCCTAAACACAAGCTTTTTTCTTCCCATCATTTTTTAAATGGTTATTTTATTTTGCCCAGTGCTTAAACAGAAAACAACAAATAGATTTGGAAATCCTTCCATTTGCTGGGACAGAACAGCTTTTTTCTCCACACTTATTTTGGTATTATCTGAATTTCCTTCTGCTTTTAAATCCGTGCGTTGCTCAAATGTGTTCTGGCAGCACAGAAAAGAGAAATAATATTAGATCAATATTCCTTTTATTATTTTAATTGCCTCGTTCAGCTACCACAGTGTTTGCTGTGTAATTTATGGTGCTCCGCACTCCGATCCCGTGTAAGTGAAAAAACATTTCCCGGTGTCTTGTACAGTTGGTAAATCATCCGATTTTGTAACAGGCTCAGCTTTTAGAATTCTCTTTTTCAAGCGCGCCCTTGTGCAATAGCCTTGATTTTTTGGAGTGATCTGGCTGGACTTGGAATTTAGGAAATGGGAGAGTCATGGAAAAGGCTTTTAATGCAATGTTCAGACAGGAAGTGAGTGACTGGTGCAGTGGCCATCCCGGGGCTGCTTTGAACTGGCCCCTTCCTCCGGACCACAGGCGCTGCAGTCACAGCCCTTGTTCCCAGCCTGGGGAGGGCAGCTCTGCTTAGGCCGGGCTTAAATTGCTCTGAGGAGGCAGTGGGAGCTGTGTGTGCCCTCAGCTGCCGCTCACAGGCCGCTCACTCCGTGCTGGCAAACAGGGCAAACGTGCAGAGGCTGTTTTAACAACATTTTGAGTGGTTTTAGAAGTGGTAAAGTCACGGGCATTGAGATTTTCTGCGAAACAAGACGTGTTACAGAAGCTTTTAATTGAAATTACTCTGTTCCAAACAGTCTGGTTTATCACAGACACTCTCCCAGATGCCCAAAGGCTCTTTCTTTGTTCTTCACTGAGTATTTTTTTGTTGTTTCTGTCTGAATCGGGGGACTAAAGCACATTATTTTTCCCTCCTGTGATCTGGAAGGGGGCTGTGAATTTCTTGGGCTGTTTTTCCATTCAGACATTGTTGACGGAGGAAAGTGACCTTGAGCTTCTGGGAATGGGAGTTTGGGGAGGATGAGAATGGGCAGCAACAGGCTACAAAAACACTGCAAAGAAATGCAGACTGTGAGGAAAGAGAGGCAGAAAGGGAGCAGCTTTTCCCTCTCCTGCCTGTTTTCGAGGAGAACGTTGAAAAATAAAAGTGGAGAGGAGGGAAAGCCAGGTAGGAGCTGCTTGGGAAGGAACACAAAGTGTCCCCCATTGTCTGTGCTTCCCCTCGGCTCCAGGCTCTCTGTAACTGCTCTTTTCCTTCCTACAGAAACTCTTCGTTATTATCACGTTCAGCAAACACATCGTGGAGCAGATGGTGGCCCTCATCGGGTGAGTAATTCCCAGCACAGTAATTAATACCTGCACCCATTAAGTGGAAAAGTACTGGAGGAGTCAGCTCGGATGTGCTGAGGCCGTGCTCTGCTCCAGGCTTGGCCCCACACTGAGTTTAGGTCTCGCCTGCAGCTCCTTCCCCGAGCCCTTGGAGGAATTTGTTGGCCCTGAGGCTCAGGGTTGTGGGATCCAGCACTGAACCTTCACCCCAAAGCAGGATCCAGCTCTTCCACTCACAGATCCCTGCGTTTATAGCTGCAAATGGGATGTTTGCCCTGGGTTTTCTGCTGTGGTGGAGTGGGATCCTATGGCAAAAAATGAGGACATTTATAGAAAATTATATAGAAAAGAATCATAGAATTCTGTGATTCTCTGTTAAAAACCTGAGATTTTATGCAGTGTTCCAGGATGAAAATAAACATCCTCCTTAACTGGAACTACCTTACACATTTACAACATTAAATCTCTCAGGAAACATCAGAACGAGGAATTTGGTGTGTGGAGTTTGATCCCCATTCTGTTAAATTTGGTAGAAATGAGTTTCCATGGATAAAGTGTCCTGATTTTGAGAAGATTTGGTTGGGGCTATTTTTTTCTGAGTTCTTTAGTAATTGATGCCTCTTCTATTTTTAAATCTCTATTTAAAACAAAAAAATTAAGCAAAACCTCAGCTGGCAACAGTTAGGGGGGAAAAACAGACAAAAACCAGATTTACCCTAATGAAGGTGGGACACTGAAGGTGAAGTGTTGGATTTATTTGCCTCACATTTTACCTGCTCAGTCGTGAAGTTCTGTGTCATTTTAAAATCCCTTGTTGATGTTACCCTTCCCTGTCAGATAATCCAGCAAATACCATCAAACCATGCTGGACTTTCATAAACTGCTTGGGTGCAAACAAAGGATGCAATTTAATGAATTTAAGTGTAGGCAGCTGCATCAAATCCTATGGATTGCATCAAAAATTCCCATTTAATTGTTCGGAGGGGGGTGGAAGCTCCTCAGGGCACTGATGGATTCAGGGATGCAGGGTTGGACTTTTAAGTGTGAGTCTCTAACATGGAAATGCAAAGTTTTATTGTCAGGGGGGTTGGGGTTTTTTGAACTAAAATGAATCCAACCTAATCTAAATCCATAAAATAAATTCTAAGGTGTTTCTGCTTCTCCAGGGTTTCTTCTCTGGGATAAACGGATATTTTGCTACCCAAAGTGTAGTAACTATTGTCACATAAAATCCACAGTCCTCAAGAGAAGTTTGAGGGGAGGAATGTCTGGAAATAATTGCTTTTAGAACAAAACTCCGAGCAGGGATGCTGTACAAAGAAAAGGAGAGTCAGAAGAACCTTGTAGGGCGTTTCACTGGTGAAACAAACCCTGCCTTTATTATTCCTGATCTTCTGCTCGAGCATCTGCTTTGTACCAAAACTCACAATTAATTTCTTGCTTTGAACATTGTTTTTAAAAAGGGGGGTGGGGGGAAGAGAGAGAAATGTGGTTTCTTTTAAGCATCCTGAGTTTTTCTCAGTATCAATCACTCCAGACAGTTTGATCTGCCCCTAGCTCAGGTACATTTCCAAGGATTTACTCTCCTGTGGATGCTCTGAGCCAAAACCAGTAGATTTTTCCTACTTCATCTGTCTTGGAGATAATTTTGCATTGAATTACTTCGAATGCATTCACAGGAGCTCTGCTGGATTCGGGGTTTATTGGAGGGCTGATGTCAGAGTTAAAAAATGTTCCTGGGAGACAGTGAGATTTTTGGAATGTCCCGGTATCCTTGACTTTTCTCAAGCTGTCTCCAGCATTACCTCATCAATTTCTGTTAGAGTGGAGCCTCAAACATGTTAAACAATACCTTGCTCTAAAAGCTCTATTACTGAATTAAAACAGAGCTCTGTTTAATGGTCAGTAACTTTATTTTAATCGAATTCTATCCACCACAATGACTTTAGACTTTCTTTGTCTGGGCTGTTGCTCTTACACAATAGGAAATATCCGGGCACAATACCTGAAAATAATGAACATATTGATAGCCAGGATAAATGGAACCTAGACAGAAGATTAAGTTGTGAGATAAAGTCTGAGAATATCTGATAAGTCAAGGAGAATTTCTTGACAATTATGTGATTTTTAGTCAAAAAGCAAAACTGATTCGTGTGCAGCCCTTGCTCTTTATTGTCACTGGATGCTTCTGGGTCCCTCACTGAGCCTGCCATAACCAGGCTGCTTTAATATAATTTAATTTGGTTTTACAGTTTTGTCTAGGTCTCCATTACAAACAGATCATAAAATACTTCTTCTGTTAATTAAATAAAAAAGGAAACGGAAAAGAAAACGTGGCAGGAAATTAAGAAGCTGTTTATAGAAAATCTGAAATTTTTTTAGGATTTTTTGGTGGTAGCTGGAGAACAAAAACAGGACAGAGGGTGAGTGGTGGCAACAAACCTTGTGGGGAATGAGGGAGATGAGTGGGTTTGAGAAGTGGGGTTGGTGTGAGGTTGAAATCCAAGCTGAGGAGGATTTCCAGAGGTGCTGGAACTCACTGGGCTGGGAATTTACAGCCAGTTCCACCAGTTCCTGCTCGGAGTTGTTTTGTTGGTGCCTCAGTGCTGGGAGAGGATCCTGCTCTCCCCAGGCTGTGTCACCTCCCTGAGCTCTGGTGAGGGAAGATGCTCTGGAGGAGTCTGTGTTCTGACCCTTCAGGAAGACTTTAATGCTGATTTTAGGCCAAACCCAGCCCATTTCAGATATTTAATTATCGTGTGTGTTGTGGGGGTTTTTGGCTCCTCAATCTTTCCGTTCCTATTTTTTACCTACAGCTGCAGGGCTGTTTGTGAAGTCACACGGTGCAAAGGGCTTCAAAGCAGGATGATGTTTTCTGGGAAGTGGCAGTTTTAAATGTGGATTAAGAATTCCCAGAAAACTACTGAAGAAGTGGTTCTCAAAGCATGCACCATCCACAAAACTGTGGCCATACAACATGGTGGAAAACGGTCAGAAAGAAAAAAAATAATCTGCATTTCTTTAGGGAGAAATCCCACCCTGCAGGCAGAGATTCCCTCTGGCTGGGGCTGATGATGAACTCCTGGGTTCAGGAGTGTCTGGGATTGTTCCTCTAAGAGGTGCCCAGGTGCTGGATCCTGCAGCAACAGCAGTGAATTTCACCTGTCGTAAATCAGAATCCCAGAATGGTTTGGGCTGGGAGGGATCCTGAAGCTCATCCCATCCCATCCCATCCCATCCCATCCCATCCCATCCCATCCCATCCCATCCCATCCCATCCCATCCCATCCCATCCCCACCCTGCCGTGGCAGGGACACCTTCCACTATCCCAGGCTGCTCCAAGCCCCGTCCAGCCTGTCCTGGGGCACTTCCAGGGATGAGGCAGCCACAGCCTCTCTGATGCTTTCTTCATTTTAAGACTCATCTATTCAGTTAATTACTGAGTGCATAAACTGATCTGACGTTAAAACAGAACCCAGTCAGATTTTGCTGCTTTGATTTTTAAGTCCCTTGCTCGGTGCTGTGTTCCGTGGGTGTCACCTCTGAGAATGCAGCAAACTCTGGGAAATCCACCCAAAAATATCAGTGCTCCTGAAGTGTTTTTAACCCAGTGGTTTTTGTGGAACAGCTTTCCACCCTTCCCAGCTCTGCAGGCCAGTGTGGGTGATGGCACAGCTGAAAGAAAAGCAGTTTTTTGGTCACAGGTACTGGAAGCCTTGCCTGGACAAACCAGTTTGCTGCTGTTTCTTGTGCCATAATTCTTTGCTTACAACTTAATCTCAGTTGATGCTGGTAAAGGGAGCGTGGTGTTCCTTTCACCAAAAAAGCACAAATGAGATCATGGTGACTGATGTAACTGGAAAGTTTGCTTAAAGATTGTTGGGGGTTTTTGAGTCAAAAATAATTTACAATACAGGTTTAGGTTATTTCTTTAGAACACAAGGCAAGGAGTGATAAAGGGACAACCACAAATCTTGTCCTGGGATGGGAAGAGCTGGGCAGTGACTTCACCACCTCCTGGGAGGAATTTTGGGAGGTTAAACCAATACCCCTGGCACTTGTTGGTTCAAAACTCAACAACCTTCCTGCCACAGGTTCATCAGAAACCTGGGGGATGTGCCCTGGGCACAACAGAGCAGCTCCACACAGAAATGGCTTTAGTGCTCTGAAAGGGACACACATGTGGCTGAAATTTGAGGAGCTCTGGTGTTGAAAGCCTTCCAGTGGATCACAACAGAATTAGAAGAGTTTATTTGCAAAAGGCTTGAAGGATTTAACTCTGAATAAGCAAGGGTTTTTTTCCCCTAAATTGAGTTTTAAAAAAAGAATCTTTAACAAGCAAGCAAAAGTTTCGTTCCAAAGAGCAGCAGTGAGCAGAGCTAAGGACGGGCAGGTCAGGGATGTTGCAATTCCTAATTCTGAAAGCACTGATTTAACATAACAGAATGTCCCAAGGAAGAAAGCCCTGGAGCCTCCTGGGCTGCCGTGGGCAGTGGAGCGTGGCTCAGGTGGAAACCACGTCACACCTGGGCTCATTTTAGCTTTGTAACCTTCACCGAGATCTTTCCTTTCTTCATCTCGCAAAGCAAATCAATCTGCCAAGGAGCTTTTTAACCCCAACGCCTTCCTGTTGATCCTGACCATAAACCAGATTTATTTTCTGCAGCTTCAGAGCTCTGGGCACAGAAAACAGCTCAGCTCCAGAGCCGTGCTGAGGCCGGGGGTGGTGGTGGGAGCTGGGGGCTCTGATTGCTCCTCAGGGCCTGGGGAGCCCAGGTTTGGCTGGAAAGGGAGCTGGGTCCAGCTTTGGGCTGCCCCAGCTCCCAGGATTCAGGTTTTGGGCAGCCCCAGCTCCCAGGATTCAGGTTTTGTGTAGCCCCAGCTCCCGGGGCTGAGTCAGGCTCAGGCTGAGCCCCTCTGAGTCACTGCAGGGTCCTGCTGGTGGTGGAGCCTCGGGGAAATGGATGGTTTAAATACTGTGAGAATCTTTATCAGCACAGGAAATGACAGCTCATTAAAATACTAACCGTTAAGCCAGTTTAGATCACTGTCTGGAAAAAAATTAACCATTGAAGGCTCAGAGGACTCACAGGAAGAAAGGTGCCCTGTTTAGACAGGGGACACGTTATGCAAATGAATCAGCTTTGCTAATTGTCCAGTGGCATAAAAATATTTCCACTGGAACCTATTTTTCAATGGTCTATAAAATATCTGACTTCCAAAGAAGTCGATACCACCGTGCTGGAGTGAAACTTCTGGGGGGGGGTGTGGCTGAAATACCCAAATTCGGTGCCCGTTCCTAAATGTTTTATTGCTTTGGAGCTGCAGGATGGATTTTTCTTGAGTTCTCACAGGGGAATGGAGAGATGGGAATCTCACACAATTGGTGTCGGTGGGACTGTTTAAAATGGTGTTTTCCATAAACGTCGGGAAGGTGGAAGCTTTTCCCTTCCCCCTCCGGCCTGGCTGTCAATAGTCCGGTTGAAAGAAACCATTTTAAAAGAGCCGAGGGTCCAGGCAGGGAGGAGCCCATCCCAGCCCATCCCGTGGTTCGGGAGCTCCCTGAGTGCCGCTTTTCCCCGGGTTCCGTGCAGCGGGAGCCGCTCCCGGCCCTGGGCAGTGCCCGCAGCCCCGCGGGCTTTGCCTCCCTGCCCTCCTGCTCCTGTGTCCGACAGCTTCTCCCTCGTGCCTTCACTGGGAATTGTGGCAGCATGTCCCAAAGGATGTTTTTTCTCTGGCTGTTTCAGCCCAAAAAAGCCGAATCTGGGCAAAACCGACTGGTGTTTGTCCCGAGCCCCCGAGCACGTGGAGTCCGGGGGAAAGGGATTTTCCAAGCTGTGGATGTTGGAGGGATTATCCCTGAAGTGGGGCCCTGACTCAATATTGCATCACCTTCCCAAGGTGTGTCCGGCCTGGTTTTCACCCTCTGTTCCCCCACAGAGGGGCTCTGGTTTCCCTCCAGCTTAGAATTTCCGTGATAAAATTAAATTAAATTAAATCAACTCCCATGTTTGTGACCCCCCCCAGTGCTCCCAGTTTGCTGAGCATCCCACGGGGGGAGGGATCCCAGTTGTTCCCAGGGCTCAGACTCAGGGCTGCCTGCACTGGGGTTCTTATTTGCATTTTTCCTTTCCATCAGAACGGCTCAGGGTTCATCAGCTGCTTCAGCATCACTTGTGCTCGAGGCCTCTTATAAATGGGAACCTTCCATAAACCTTCACGTTTTCATCATGAAAAATCCCATGGTTTTGTTCCCAAAATTTGAGCCTGCAGTGGCAGCTTCTTTTTTGTTGGAAAACACTTGTGAATTCGGACACTTCTCTCTGGAAAACTGAACAAATACCCACATGTGCTTTGATAAAATGGGGATTTTACACCCTGATTTATGGTGTGACAGATTTTTTGTGAGATATGGGTGCAACGACACTGAAAGGCAGCATTTGATAGAGACCTGTGCTTCAGGATTTAGCAGAGCTGGAATTAATTCCCTGAGTGTTCCCAACCTCTGCAAGCACAGGCTGAGAGATTTCAGTCACTCAAGAGCAACCCATACTCCTAAAGATCTTGTAAGATGAAAATTATGGCTTATGATTAATTAATTAGTCTTAAATAAGTGTTTTTAATATCAGTAAAAATACAGATGACTGGAATATCAAAAAACTTCCTACGTTTTGTCAGCTGGCCCAGGGAAAATACAATTTTTTCTCCTCTGGGTTTGGTGCCTCATCCTGGTGCCTTTGAGAGAAATCCTCCCTGTAGTTCCAAAGGTTCTGTTAGAAAGATTTAAAGTTTCCCAAAAATCACTTCATGACCAGTGAAAGGCATTTTGAGGTGCAGCTGTTGACAGTTGTTCTTGGAAAAGCAAATTAATAAATTTAAACACAGGTTTGGTGTAACTGGAGTGGAAGTTTTAGGAGTCAGACCCTGCAGGTTCTTGGTGTAATTTTTATAATAATCCTCGAGCAACTTTGCTGAATCTCTGTCATGTGGTGCTTCAAACAGATGGGGAGTTTTGGTTGATTTATTGCAAAAAGAGCTTTAGAATTTGTCATTTGGATAGAAATCATAGCTCTGAGTTAAAAATAAATGTGCATCTGTTTAATTACAAATACCAGGTAATAGTTCTGAAAACAGGCACCAAGAGGGTTTTTTTCAGCGAATCCAAATTTTTAATGGGTTTTTATGTTGTAGTATTAGAATGGAAGTCATGGTTTTGACTGAGTTGTTATGTTTTTAATAAATTTAGGATTACCAAAGGCTACTCCAATTTTTGGGAGCTTGTTCTCAGTTTCAGTTCCCTGTGAAATATTAAAATTTAGCAGAGAATCAGAACGAACCCGAACAAAAATTTAATATTTAACGTTAAGAGTTTCTAAACCAACTTCCGAATCAAAACTTCTTCCGAATCAGGATTTCTCCTTCCCCCTTCCGGATGTGACAGACAGTGGGTTTGATTCCCGAAGGAACGCGCAGGGAATTGGGGTTGGATTATTCCGGGCTTATCTTCCAGCATCTCCCTTCTCCAGTCCCGTGAAATCCGCGGGGTTTTTGAAGGTGCTGAGTGCAGGAATTGTGATGCAAATCTGGCCCCTCTGCCCCGGCCCTGCCTGCTCCCACCCGGATCCCACAAAATTCATCCCCGAGTCCTCCCCCTCCTCCTCGGATCAGCCCCGGGGGGATCTCCGGGCTGGATTTGCGAGCTTTGCAGGGACGCAGAACTTACTTCTTTCTAATTGAATTCAATCGTTTTAAAGATTTTTAGATTTAAGGTTATGCCTTCGGATATCAGGTGGCACATAACTGGGTGATTAAATGATTTAAGTTGGTCCAAAAAAGCACCAGTAACTAATACTGTGCTGCCGAGATAGGATTTCAAGAATTTCATGTGGATTCCTGATTTTTTTAGGTTTTTCTCTGCTTTTTTTTACTCCTTATTTAAATCTCTGCACTTTTTTTTTCAGAATTAAAGTCTTTACAAGTGTACAAAAAATTGCAGTTTTAGAAGCTGAGGTCCTTGCATTGAGGATCTTGCAGTTCTTCAAAATTGCTTTAATAAAATCAATTTTGTGCACTTAATTAATTGTGCTCAGAAAAGGGAAGAAAAAGTGAATTGTTTAGTGAGAAAAATTTTGAAATATTGTTTTGATGCACCAGGAGCTCCTCAAGCCTCTGAACTTGGGTTTCATGTCTTTGTTCTGTGTTTAATTCAATTTGGGGACTGACTGAGTTCAGTTTTTGGTGAAGAACGGAGTCATTCGAACACCACCCTGTTAATCATTGATCCCTCATCATTTAAATATTCCTCATTTCTTAATCATGCAGAAGTTGAAAAGTAAACCATTACCTTGCAGCCGCTCCTCAGGCTCCCAAGAATTGTTTGAAAAAGAAAAGAAACCTCAAAATGTTCCTCGTGTCCCAAGTGTGACTCGTCCCGGAGTCCCTGGGAGAGCTTTTCCCAGGAAGAGTCAGCGCTGAGACGGCTCTGGAACACTGGGAATTCTTTGGAACATTGACACACTCTTGTGTAAAATGGATAAGGGACGTGCTTTGGGCTCCCACGGGGTTTTTTTTTTCCCTGAATTTTTACCGGTCTGGGCGCAGAATTTCCTCACCCGTTTGTCTCACAGGGTGGTGAATCACGGGGGAAGCGACCTTTTGCTGGGAAACGGGTTCAAAAAACCTCCTTTGCCCCTGGCCATGGAGGAAATAGATTTACTGGAGGAGAATGAGACACTTTGTTTCGCGCTTTTCATAAATTCCTAAAATTAGAAAGCTGTTATTTCTTAATTGGGCTTCGGCCTGGAAAAGGGAATATGGTGTCAAAGGAGGAGGCCGAGGGGAATGGTTTGAGTCACTGAGAGGGAGAGGGTCAGTTGTACAACTTGTGGGTGTACAGCTGGCGTATCTTGGGTCTGAAGTGTGTTTTGCTAAACCCTCCCTGGAGTAGCAGCACGAGTAGTGGAAATAATAAAACCGAATAATCAAAATTTAGGTGAGTTCTAAGTGTAGAAGAACACAGTGATTTCTTTAAAATTAAACAAAAACCAAAATGTCCCTTTGCCTTGAAATTCAAGTGGTCAGTAATGAGAACTCCCCCGTGGCTGGAGTTAGGATGGGGTGGGTGGTGTGGATCCAACTTTGGGAGCGTTCTCCCCGCACAGCTCAGGCCGTGGGGTTGCTGGTGATCACTCCGAATTTATAGTTGAATTTTGGGAGTTTTTGAAGGGTTGTGACCGTTCTTAAAGGGTCTTGGATGTCCTGCTAAGTAGGATTTGAGGAGAAGCTGCCGGAAGCCCGGAGGCTGCTGAGAGCCTGCCCGGCACCAGCGGAGAGCGCTGCCGCTGCGAAGCGGGGTGTGCCCGGCCCCGGGAACGAGGTGTCGGGCTTTGTGCGAGCCCTCTGCCAGCCAGCCCGGCCCGAGCCGGGGCAGGGTTCACATCGCTCCTTTGTTCCTTTGTTAATCCCGGCTCGGGGGAGGCGCTCCGGGATCTGCTCCCGCATTCTTTTTGGGAAGGGATGACGCACGGATTGTCCTAATAAGGACTTTGCTGGGGAGAGGGGCCGGCTCCGTGCGGGAGAGGGGGCGAGGCTTGGGGCGAGCAGTTTCTTTTTTAACCGAGGGATGACACAAGCCCCAGTCATTTCCTTATTAATCGGTTCAAACCAGTTCTTACAGGAACTGCCGCTGATAAATGTGGGACTTCTCCGAAGTCATTCATTGGGTTCTCGGCGCTGCTGCCTCCTCCTGCCTCCAAGGAAATGCTCCCGCTCCCGGCTCCTTCCTCTCTTCCCAGCACTGTCTCGATCAGAAACGTTTTTCTTTTTAAGCGCTTTTTGAGGATCTGGGGAAATGCATCCCTCCCGAAGTATCAGATCAAAAGATGAAATGTGTTTTATTTCGTGGGTTTCTGCTTGCTCGAGTAGCTTCAAGTTCCCTTCTGAGCTGCGGCTCAGCCTGAACTTTGTTCTGATTAGGTAAAGTGGTAAGTTAAAAAAAAAATTGTTTTTGTTTTTGTTTTTTTTTTCTTCCCTATTTTGTCTTGTTCTCTGGGATGAACTTTCCATCAGTGCTATTCCGAGTATAGGTCCTTCTCTTCAGAAGCCATTTCAAGAATATTTGGAAGCTCAGAGGATAAAACTTCACCACAAATCCGACAGTGCTGTGCCACAGGTAAGACCCTCTTTGCCTCCCTCCCTCCCCGGCTCACTTTTCCCTTCCCTGCCTGTCTTTGACTTGTAGTTTTTACCAGTGGAACTCCCGATTCTGTTTTTCAAAGATCTGCACTGACCCGGGGAATAGATAAAAATCTCATTTCAAAAGCAACCTGGGAATTAAAAATTACTCTCATTGTGTGCAACTGAATTGAAATCCTTTGGAGGATACATAGAAGTATAAAGCGAAACCAGTGGCTTGTCCTGCCTCTGCATTAGCTGCCTCTTTGGAAAGTTCAATTTAAGGAGAAAAAAGTTGCCTTTCCATGTGAAATGGTAACAAACTGGGCAGCACCGATGCTTCAGAAGCCAATGGGATCTGTGGCTCAGTGGACAGTAAGAGAAATAAAATCCCCAAGGCTTTGGCCTTTGAAAGGATAAGAAACTGCAGTGCTTAGAGCCGGTACAAGGGGCAGAAGTGTCCTTTCATATTGAAAAAAAAATTTTTAAATTTTAAAATTAAAAAGTATTTTAAAAAACTTACCCTGAATTTTCAGTGGGACAGAGCAGCTTTGATATGAAATTCTTTAGGCTGCAGAGGCATTTTGAGATAAAATCCGTGACTCCAGCTCCCGTTTCACGTGCAGTACTTGTAGCTGTTGGGAATGTCCCTTTGCCCATTTCTTACCACAAAAGAGCCGGGAAATGTGCAGTGATTTCTGGGCAGGGATTGCTGAGCAGAGCATTGCTGCCCTCCTTTGACAAAAAGCGCAACTTGAGAATTCCCGGGCAAAACGCTGCAAGTGGCACCGGCGCCGGAACTTCCAGGGACACCAAAGAGTCGGATCCTAACGGGGAGATAACCCAGAAAAGGCAGTTTAGGGAAAAAACCCGCATTGTTAACCAATGAGCTGATTGTTTTCTCGGCGAGGAACATGACAGGGAATGACAGGCAGGGGCTGCTAATTCTGAACTCCACGAAGACCGAACAATACTGGGAATAATAAATCACTTCGGGAGCACACTGGGAATGATCAGGGATTCGTCATCTGCCCGGCAGTGGATTTGGCAGCCCCTCCTGCATTGTCTTTCAAGGGACCAAAGTCAGCTCTGCAGAGGGACCTGCAGGAATCCTGTCAGCTTGCACTTGGTTCCTGTTTTTAATTTGATTAATTGCAGAATAAAGACATGGTCAGGCTTTCCCCTTTCACCCAGAACTCTCCGTTGTCCTGTCCACTAATCTTCATTCTCCTCCTCCTTCTGTTTTGTCTCTTCAGGGGGAAAACTGGCTATCCTGGATGTTTGAAAAATTGGTGATTGTCATGGTTTGTTATTTTATCTTATCTATAATCAACTCCATGGCCCAGAGCTATGCCAAGCGACTGCAACAGAAGATGTACTCGGAAGAAAAAACCAAATGAGCTTGGAAAAAATGGGAAAAAACCCAGGATGGGTTTTGGCAGACAGGAGAAATGACACATCTTTTCATATGTTTAAAAATCAGCATTATTCAAAAGGGGGAAAAAATTTTTAACATCAAATTTCAACTCTTAACAAGTTTTTTTTTTGTTTGTTTGTTTGATTTTGAAAGTAATTTGGATATTAGAGCAAAGGTTTCATTGACAAACTTTAAAATGTTAAGGTAAGGTGTAAATGCTTCACGGGTCTGGGTTGTGTTTTACAGGATGGACAATGGGATGTTAGGTGGAGTTTAACACAAATGTTGTCCATCCAAATTACTTCCAAAACTGATGATTTAATACTGTCCATCTGATTTAACTTCAGACTGACCTGAGGGCAGCGTTTTCTTTTGAAGGGTGGCTGTTTTGCTTTTTCCATAAGTTTCAAGACCATCCAAATGTAAATAACTTGAGCACAGACTGGGTACAAACTGTTGCATGTCCCTCATGGTAAGGCTGTTCCGTCTGAATTCCCAGTGTCCCATTGCATTGCACGCTGGAAAAGCCACCCTCTCCAACTTCATGATGTTAGCAGAGATGGTTGATGTCAAATGCTGAAGCCAACATTTTTTTATTCTGTATATTTAGAATGAAGTTAAGATAAAAACTTTATAAAGTCATCTTTGATCATTCCAGAATTTCTTGTGTCAGTCTTTTTAAGCTGTTTCTTTTCCTCTCTCACTTTTGGATGCTCTGTGCATGTTTGCTCATCCTTCCTGCACTAATGGTGCTCAAAACCCTTTGTTCTTGTTTTGTTTTGTTCTTTTTTTGTTATTTTTTCTTCAGAACTTTTTGCTTAGCAAAGGAAGGAGGAAGGCCGTGCCTTGCTTGAAGCACAGTCACTGCTTAAATAGGTGAAATAGAGAGCAAGATTGGTTATCCTAAATTCTGCTCAGGTGTTTGCCCCTGAGCCCAGAACTGAGGGCAGTGGAGAAGAGAGGGGGAAGAGTTAAGATTCCAGCTGAAAGCAGATTTTATGGCTACCCAGCAATGGTGCAGAGAACTTTAGAGAACCTTCCACCTTATGCTTTTAAAGTGAGATTTGTTACGATCAGGGTGTGTCAGTTCTGATGTACAGGAACAGAGTTGATATTCAAATGGCTCTTTTCCCTCTTTAGTGCATAAATCCCCACTGCTGCTGTGCCTGTCTCGCTGCTCTGATCACTTGTGAACGATTGTTTTTTTATTTTTATCCTAGGGGGGTAAGCACCAAGAATTAATTTGCCTTTCTAATTAGCGTTCTCAGGAGGTGGCCCAGAGCCCGGGGCAGCTGAGCTGCTGCTCCTGCTTAGCTTAGGCTGCTCCGTGCCCAGGTTAGGCAGGGCTGGAGCCAGGTGTGTTCTGTTCCACCCTGCCCGAGTGTCCTGTCGTGTTGCCAGCGTCGCGCCATGCCATGGCTGTACCATCCTGTCGGATAGCTTATCAGACTGATGTTGACTGTTGGATCTCATGGCAACAACAGTCGGTAGGCTGTCTGACATTTTGGTATCTCTCATCTGACCGTTTCTCATCCATCCCCAGCTGTTTCCATTGAGCATCAGCAGCACATCAGTGTCTTTGGTTGGGCTGGAAATGAGCTCGGAGTCCTGCAGAACAAAGCCCTTTTAAAGCTTCCCCTGGGGGGGTGAGGTTTGTACCGATTCTCTTGGCTTCACAGGGAACTTGAGGCAGTGCTCCGAGTGAACGGGGAGGATTTGCGTGCAGACTGCTCCAGCTGAGTCAGTTCCAGTGTCTGAAAGTCTGGGCGCAGGAGTTGGTACGAGGGAGTTTAAAGCACAAAGGCCGTTCAGCTGCTCCTGCTGATTTTTGAAAGGTGAACAGTATTTACTGAATCTTACCACTTTTTGCCCTAAGTATTTGCCCTAAATTGGCCTTTGACAATTATGTCACACAGAACTTGTTGTGGTACAATTCCAAACCCTGCAGTTCTGTTTGGTACCTTTTTTCAGCCTACAGACCCCTCAGAGTTGCACTTTGTAAGGGATCACCTCAGAGTTCCATTTCCCCTCAGGACACTGGATCAGTGACAGCCCTTGGCTGCTCTCCCCACTTCTAGTGGCAGCTTCTTGGTCCCCAGATCTGTCACCTGAGGGACACAGGTGTTTATTAACCTCTCACACTTCTGGGAGGGGAATGGCATTGATGGGGTCCCTGTGTGCACTCAGGTTGGAATCAGGACACTGCAACAACAACTAAAAGAGAAAAAACCCCTTTTCCCAGAGCCTGAGCCAATAAACTGCACCTTTCTAAATGCTTTAGAGGTCTCCTTAAAATTCTGCCTCTTGCCTGCTGGAAAACCACAAGGAAAACTGAAAGCTTTCTCCCACTCTTGGTTCAATATGTTTACATATAGAGTGTGAAGTATATATATCTATCTGTTGTTCTTCAGCTTGTGTTTCCATGTGTCCATTCCAATAAGCTCTGCTGTTATTTTGAAGCTTTCTAACACTTAAAAGAAGGAAGTGATCATTCTACCTGGGATGTAAGACTTGGTAAAAGGTAAAAAAAACTAATCATAGAGACAAAAGTGACACAAACCTGATGAGATTTGCAATGGATAGTTTTATGTTTGCTTAAATAAACAAAGAAATAATGTTTCCCAGTGTTTATTTCAGCTGGATTGTTTCCATTCTCTGTATTGAACTCTCTGGGTAACACTGTGTGACATTTGCTGTCCCGAACCTTCCCCAGTGTGAACGCAGAAGATAATTCAGCAGTTGCATTTTGTGCCTTCAGAGAAAGACTCAGCCTTTAGCATTTGACCTGAAAACATGGATTTTGCTCCCTTAACCCACAGTTTCCTTTTGTTGCACATATCTTCATTACACATTGGAAGCAGTCAGTCAGTTCAGTGTGTTAGACAAAAATCCAAAGGGAGCTCTTGCAAGAGAAACAATCTTGGCACAAATCCCTAATTTTAGCTGCTGTTTCTTGCAGTTAGACACTAAATAAAGTATCTTGTTGGCTTTTTTCTGGGAATGACTGAAAATCACGTGGAAGTAACAGCCCTCTAAGAACAGCTAATGACTAATGTGACAGAGACTTTTTTTTTAGTCTCGTTATCTGTTGGAATGAGGTCAGGTAGGGCTGCAGCTCCTCCTGCTCTGGGTTCTCTCCTTGTTTTCCTGCCTGCCCTGAGGACTGTGCCTCCCCACACCTCTGAGGGCACTGAGAGGTGTCAGTGCCTCGCTGCTGGCAGCCACCCCGTGCCCCAGCAGGCAGGAATTGTTGGTGTAAGCAAAGCTCAGGTCACACCGAGCCAGGTCAGGTCAAACCGTCCAGTTCCAGCCTCACATCCATCAAAACAGTCAGGAAAGCTGCTGCTCCCTGTCCTGGAGTTCCTTCCCTCCTGCCAGTGTCACGCTGTGTTTCTGTTCAAGCAGCTCCCTCAGAACTCCCCCAGCTGCCTGTCCCTGCTAAAAGATCCTTGTCATTAACACTTGACAGCGGCTTAATGCTGTTCCAGAAAGTCCTTCCCTGCTGTGTTTTTGGGCTTCATTATTTAATTTGTTAGAATCAGCCTCCCTCTCGCTGCAGGCACAAGCTAAACACTCTGGATGTTTCCCTGATTATCAAGCAGAAATGTAAATATTAGTGAACAAAATTGATGGCAGGTGTAAAGATAAGTGGGGGTTGGGTGTGTTCCTTGGAGGTAAAAGTAATTGGTTTTCTTTGAAGCACATGGTTAAAAAATACTTTGTAATCAGCAGTTAAAAGGCTGAATGTAATTATAGATAAGGTAATCGAAATTACTCTTCTGAGATTTAAAATTCTGCCTTTTTTTCTGTAAACTTGGTTGGTTTTTTGGAGGAGGAGAAGAAGGAAAACCAGTAAGTACTTCACCCAGATCTCTCCAGGTTGCAGCAGCCGGTGGAGTGTGGGAGTGGGAGGGGATCCTGCTGGGCAGGTGAGGGATCAGTGCTGGATCGCTGTAACCTCCGGAGAGGGGAGTGGAGCAATCCCCTTCCCTGTGAAGCACCTCTGATGCATTCAGACATGAGGGTAAATGTTTGCATATGCTCTTGCACTCATTTTTAGAAGGATTATGCCAAAAAACTCTGAGCCTGCTGTGGCTTTGCTAATTCAAGTGCCTAATCGAGGGCATGAAGTGCTGGCATGAATTTCATTATACATTTCACTTGTTTGTTGATGCATCCACTCGGCTTTCATAAAAGGCAGCAGAACATTGTTCTGGCAGTGGTGTCAGAGGGAGAGGCTGGAACAACCTGGGTCAGTTGTCACAAGAGGGGAAGGAGCTCAAACACAGAAACTCACCGCTGTCATGTCACCTCCCAGGCACAAGCAAATGAGGAGAGCCCAGCAATCAGTGACTGCTTGGAATGCGTTGGGAATTCAGGAGAAAAACCGGTATTTTGGTCAGAAAAGGTGATTATTACCCCACCTGAAGAGGCTGTTAAGGCCATTCAGTGTGTTCACTGCTGGTGGTGTCCAGGTGTGGTAAAACAAAGGCACAAATGTGAACCTGTGGAATGGGCCCAGCTCGGGGTTAGTTTGCTTGAACGCTGCCTTTTGTTGTGCTGAGGGTGTTTTATTAATTTATTACTATTATCATCCCTGGAATGAGCTAAAGAGCAGTGGCTCCATTAGCGTTGAACCAAAGGTCACCTTTCTGTAGAGCTCGTTTGAGGAGCTGCTGAGGTCGGGGGCAATGTGGCAACTTCGTGTTCCAGGGGAGTCGCTCCCAGGTCATTGTTCGGGTGTTCCAAGAAGCTTCCCGGGGTTGCCCGGCAGTGGCAATAAGGAAACTGGCGGCTGTTTCCTGCTGAAAGGCGAGATATAGGAGTTGTCAGCTCGGGGTATTGTTCCTGCTCTGATAACGGCCCTGCGGCCACACCCAGCTCCTGGAAACGGCTCTTCTGGCCCTGTAAAATGGGTTGGTGACTCTGGTACCACCTGTAAGAAATTCTTAAGAGAGCCAGTGCGTTTCCCAAAGCTTGTTGTATCCACAGGAAATGACCTTGTGGTGCCTCTTTCCTTCTGTACTGTCAGGAAATAACCTGGCAGTTCTCTTGCAGGAGCTGCTGCTGATTAAAACACCAATACCTTGTTCAAGGCTCACACTTTGAGGGACTGTGGCTCAGAAAAGGATCTTTCCATCCTTTGATGGGAAAAGCAGGTTGCTGTGCTCAGCATTTCTCTGTCTCAGACAGAAAACACACATTCACATTTACCACGTTGTGCAAATCTTGCCGTGGTCCCAAAACCTCTCTGGTCTGGTTCAAACCCTCGCTGATCTCAGTGCCTCGTTTGCTGCAGCTGTTTTCTGGAGAGCTCTTAATATTTAGGATATTTTCATAACAACACGTTTCATTTCTCAGATTCCTGGATTTGTGGGTCTCTCCTCAGCCCAGCTGACCTCTTGTGACACAGTCGGTGCATTCCTGGGTGTTGTGTAAGGCTCGAGGTGGGGAGCAGCAAGGAAGAAACGTTTAAGATGCCTGAAGCTGGTATTTACTTGAGTTCCAAGTAACAGATGCCAAAAACATTTTCAAAGCAATATTTTGCTACTGCAAGTGGTGATTTTAATTCTGTTGCCTCCTTTAACTTCTGTACAAAGTGTCTCTCGCACTTCTGTGTGTGGCAAACCCCACTGCAGCCCTGGAGCACCGGAGCCTTGTGGCTGCCCAGGAGGAGCCAGGTGTTTGTGGGAGAACTGAGGCAATCTCTGGCCACAGATTTCAGTTGTGACTGAGAGACCGTTCCCATGAAGGGAAGAAGGAAAGGGTTTAAGTGTTGTTTGGCTGATCCTGAGAGCCCTTGCTTGAAACTGTCTGTCTGTCAGACACTGATGTCCCACCCCTCGGGCCTTGGAGCCCTTCCTGCCCTCGGTGTGGAGCGATTTTTGGCCAAGTTCAAGCCTGAACTTCAAGTTTCTTCCCCAAATCTGGCCTATAAAGGAGAGATTCACAACTTCAAATCACTACACAAACAAAATTGCTGACTTAAATGACTCACAGTCAGCTAACACAGGCTGGAGTTGCCCAAAGTGGGGTGGGGAGGAAATTTCCCAGTGTTTTCTTTGCAAGTGGCAGGAGGACAGGATAGCCAGCAGCAAGCACTTCCATGGAAAGATGGATCCTTGAACTCAGGATTGTTCCAGGCCATCTGGAAAGCAGGAGCTCTGAATTAGTGCCCAGCTCTCACCACCCTCACTGAGGAGATTCCAGGGAGCAGCCATGGCTGCCCTTGCCAGCCAAGTCCAGGCAGTATTTGATTCCACCTTCAGCCTGTGGGATGAGGCCACTTCCCACTTGGCTCCGTGGGCTCTGCTCTCCTGACGTGCTCCTGTAAATTATCCATTACATCTTGGAGATTGCTGGGCAAAAGTTCAAATTCAGTCCTGCCATCTGACCACAACGACACCATTCTCAGGCAACTGAAGTGTATTTTTGTGAGCCTTAAATAAACATGACATTGTCCATGTAACCAAATATGTACAATAATCATTTTTGCAGAACGCACCCATTTCAGTGCAAATCCAACACGGGGCTTGTTTCTCCCCACATACAGCCAGTGAAACAAAGGCTCAAGTAATGTTTTTCTGTCTTTTTCTTGTTGTTGTTTAACCAGTGGCTTATTTTAGTTTCTCTACTTAGTGTTCTTACTTTTATATTGGCCTAGAGAGCACCCTCAATTTACTAATTTTTCTCTCTTTAGAGTGTGACATTTGGGATTGTAAGAAGTTTGGTTGAAGACAAGAAGGTTTCTAGCACCAAATTCACACAGATAAGTGTGACTTTCTTAGGAGTCACTGTCTGATATCTCTCAGGCTTGTATGAACAAGGTGTTAAAATTTACATGTCTTCCACGATCTTTATCATGGAGTACATTTACTCTAAAAATGGCCTTTATTTCCTAACGAACAGCTTCTCCAATCTCTTCTCTGGGGCCGTTTCCACCTTTTCCGCGTGCTCCCTGTGGCTGGCAGGAATATTTGTTTGGCCACCCTGCTGTTTGCAGCTCCTGGAAAGGGTTAAGCGGGGTTGTGCTGCTCCAGGGCGGGGGCTGAGTCGCTGCCCCACCCGGGCAGGGGAAGCGGCCGTCTGCAGGGACAGGATTCCCACAATGTGAGCTCAGAAGGGACCAT
The DNA here is from genome assembly GCA_013399875.1 of Gymnorhina tibicen. Classification (NCBI taxonomy): domain Eukaryota; kingdom Metazoa; phylum Chordata; class Aves; order Passeriformes; family Artamidae; genus Gymnorhina; species Gymnorhina tibicen. Next base: position 1,738,388 of record VXAZ01007802.1, read on the forward strand.
TGTGAGCCCCAGTCGGACTGAAAGAGCCGGAAAGGCTCCATGGTTCAAATTCAGGATTATCAGCTCCACTTCCAGGCCGTTAAAAGCTGCCCGAGTGTCCGGGCTGTGCCTCTGGAGCGTGGGCAGAGGCTGGAGCAGGAAGCTCCGGGAGAATTTGCTGCCTTGGAAAAGCTGTGTCTGAGCTGCCCTTGAGGAAAGGCAGCAGCTCAGTTCCTTTTGGAAGTTTTTTGTGCTATATCGGATCCATGAATCACTTTCCTGATTCCTCCTGTGCAGTTTTAAAAGTGGTGTCCAGCAAAAAGCAGATTTCTTTAAAGTACACTCGGTCCTATTTCCTTTTGGATGTTTGGGCTCTCATTTCATAATATTTATCTCTACTAAATTTATTAGCAAATGCAGAAAGAAGTGAATTACTCATTCAATACCCTTTTGTACCTTAGTATTTCTCAGTAATGGTTCAAGTGGTAATTTGAATATAACATCCTCCTTTCATGTATTAAACCCTGGTTGTTGTGGGAACCACAGATTTTTTTTCCCTTATATATTTCCATCCTTCCTGTGCTGATACTGAGCTTAACCTTAACAGCACCAATATCTATTTATGCCCAAAAAAAAAATTGTATCTGTAGCTACCTCAGTGCCTGTCACTTGCCAAACATTTACTGTGTTTAAAGCATTTTAGGTTATTAATGGTTATTTTTGTTGCTGGGCTGGATTTTGGTGGGTTTGTTTTGTTTGTGGGTTGTTTTTTAGGGGGTAGGGCGGTTTTTTTTGTGGTTGGTTGGTATTTTGTGGTCAAATAGAAGTTCTCTTATTCATGAAATGTCTGCTATAGTTGGAGTCCTTGAGTCAGCTTCCAAGTGAGCTGCACCTGTCCATTCCAGCAAACAATAGTGAGATTTGGAGCATTGTTCCTGGTTTATGGACATCCTGTGGGGACTTTGCCTACAACAAGGTCAAGGCCACTGATTCTGCTGTTCCTGTCTCTGAGCCATTGGCTTGTGCTGACCTTTGATCTACCTCATTAATTGTAATTGTTAATGAAATAAAGGCCTTCTTCCAGGCTCTATTTACATACTTAATTTTATCAATAACATAGAGAATTACTCCTCCACCTTTTAATGTAATTGGAGGTGATGAATATGTGATAGTAGCTATTCACTTCCTGTCACTTTGGCCCTTTCCACATCCTGGGGAAAAAATAAAGGAATCCCATCATAGATCAAAAAAATGAAGGCTCAGTTTGGGAAAGGGTGTGAGAATATCAGGACTGAAAAACATTCACAGGAAGAAGCTTAGAGGTGCCTGAAACAATTCCTGTCAGCCCCTTCTCCAGAGCAGTAAGGGATTACAACAGCTAAAATCTGAATTTTCGCTTTGGAGTTAGACATCTTACCTGTGTGCTGCGTTTCCTGACGTGGCACAAATTCTGCCATCAAACAAACAAAGAAGACCAAATATCCTGCTCCATTAGCTGGAAGTGCCATAAATAATAAATATGGGTCTATATCATTCATAGGTGCACTGAGCACCTGCTGCGTTTGCTTCATGCTCAGAATTATGAATACAGAGAGATAACATGAGTTTATTTCTGCAATAAAGTTATGTATTGCTACAGCAGTACAATGACCTATTGCTCTCCTCCTTGTTTCTCAGAGAACTTACCTGTCCTTAGCCTTTTGAAAGTCTTTTACCTGTTCTGTGAAGTGAGGAGGAAAAGGATTCCTGGGACTTGGCCGTTTTTTGATGGAGTTACCTATTCTCATTTCTGATACTGGAAACTCTGTCTGGGATCTGTTGAAAACACCAGGGAAATTTATTTCTGCGTTGCTGAACATCCTGTGCCTTTTGGAAGAGGGAGAAGCTCACCATGGTCTCCTTTCCTGACCCTTTGTTCCTGCAAACTCGAATTGCCTGTGCTGTTTGTCTGAACTTCTTGTGCAATCTTTCCTGCAGTTTTGTCTGTGAAAATACCCAAATTAGACAATGGCTGAAAGTGACACAAACACAGCAGAAAATCCCTTTTGACCAGAGCAGGCCCCAGCTCTGACCTGCCATCTTCTGAATGAAATGGCACTAAAACCTGAAGGTGCACCGTGGAATTTGTCCATTTGTCAAGGGAAAAGTCCCTGAGACTGATTTAACTCTTTTATCTTTTGGCCTGTGGGATTATTTCTATGGGAGAACAGTGTGACAGGGGGAGGAATGGGAAGAATTCCCAAAGCTCTCCCTACCATTAATGAAAAGCTAACAGAGGCAGAAGAAAGCTCAGTGTTACAAGAAAATCTTTAATTCTACTGTACTCTTCTATTTTATTTTAATTCAGTGTTTGCCTTCCCAAGCCATTCCATCCCTTCTCCTGCCAGGAGGGAGCTGCAGCTGCCCAGGGCACCACCTTGTGGTCGTGGTAAAATCGTGCAAAAAAGAGCCAAGTCCTTAAACTGACTTTGGAAATCATAAAATGTATTGTATTAATTATATTATATCAAATAAAGGCTCTTAGATCTGCAATCTAACAGCCCTCCTCAACTCAAATATATTTAAATACTTAACAAGTTAATTAACTTATAACTTAGAGGGAGAAGAACAGGAGTTGTAGTTTTGCTAAGTGAAATGGTCAGAAATGGATATAATTAATTATCATCTCTAATGTAAGTTGAGAATGACAGGAAAATGAAGAACTCTTCATATTTCTTTTAAAAGATGGTTCGAAACTTTTGTTGTTTTGTCAAAATTAAGGTCCTTAACATGGAATTTAATATTGGTTTGCTTTAAAGGAAAGCAAATTGTATCTTGGATGGTACCCAGATGGGGCTTGGATTAATAATTCTGATTCTGTGTGTTTTTATCAATATTGAAGCATTCAGAGGGCAAAGTGCTATAATGAAAATTTGAAACTGGAGGATCAGGAATGCCCGACTGCTGCAGTCAAGCACTTGTTTAATTTTTATCAAATATTAGATCATGATAGTTTAATATTGAAGGGCCAAAAATGATGTTCAGAGACATAGCTACAGTATATAGCAAATGTATTGAAAAATAGGTATTTATTAGATATATTAAAAAAGAACAATATGAATATATTCAGTTCAGATTCAGTTCTTGCTATTCAAATACACACACACATACACATACACACACTCTCTGCTCCTAAGACTGAAAAATAACTCCAGTACAATAATTTACATACTTCAGGAAGTTGATGGAAGGTTTTCCAGCTTAGTTCTTTCAGAAAATCTCAATTTCAGACCATTTTAACAAAAATATAAAATCACAGATTGGTGTAACTGGAGATAACTTGTTCCAGGGTTGTGAAGCAGTCCAGGAAATCTTCCTCTTGGATTCCAAACTTTGTGTACTGGTGAAGGTAGGCTCTGTGTGTTGAAGAATGGGTCAGACATTAGAAATCAGTGAAGATATTGGCCACTGTTAGTGAAGTATCAGCATAATTAGTTTCACTTACTTGGAAGCAAACATATTCCAAGCTTTTCCTACGATGCTGTCGAGAGGTTTCAGCAGGAACTGGCTATTGCTGACCAAAGAGGCAGACTTCTCATACTTGTTAAATGCTCTGGGTGTTTTCCATGCACTGAAAGCATCCTGAGGGTTTAGCCATGATGTGTATAATGAGGGATCCTGGAAACTTCCTGTAGCAGAAAAAGGACAGCCCTTTGGACAAAACCCAACCTTGATCCCTGTGTGGCCTGATCAATGCTGTCAGATCAATTCAGGCCTGGGAAAACATCTGCAGAGTGGGCAGCCTGTTGAAAATACAACTTTCAAACAGATTCATTAGATTATCTAGAAGCACTCTTGTGTGGATACTTCAGCTGCCAGCAATGCTCATCACTCCAAAAACAGCTAAATATATTTTCTCAGACATTATAGCCAAGAATTCCAGATATACAGACTTGAGTCTCTTCCTCCTTCCCTGAAGTGCTTCAGGAAACTCAGAAGTAAAATACAGCAGCCCTAAGCAATTAGACAACGTGGTCTTGGACAGTAAAATGTTTCTAGAGGGAATATTGACCTTAGGAGTCAAACATGTGGTCTTGGGATGTTTCCACTTACATCAGATATGGTTTCAAAGACAGCAGTGAGATGTGAAACCAGAATCCCTGAGGTGCTGTGCTTCTTCCTCTTACCCAAGTCTACACCGTGCACATCTTTTCCTCTCAGGATAACCAGGTTGGCAATGGAAGTGTTGAAGTGCAGAGGTTTGCTTGTGGAGGGGATGGAGGAGCCTGGGTGTGGTGGTCGTACTTGCCAATCAATACCTTTGGGATTTGGGAAAGAGATATAAAAGGAAGTTAATGTTTTGTGAAGATGCAGATGGGAACTATCAGTGTGCCTGAAACTAAGACCATGCTGGAGTTTGTAGCTGCTGCACATGAATTAAGCAGCAATCACACAATTCCCAGAGAAAACCACTGCTTATCCAGCAGTATTTGCCTGGTAGTCACTCTGCCAGAGAAAATGGATACCTGTTTCTATACTTAGCAAGCCTCCAGCCCATTCCTTGCATAACTGGGAGCTGTAACTGAATTCTCCATGTAAATTATATGGGAGAGCTGAGCCTGATTTTTATGAGTAGAAGGTGTAAAAAGAAAAAGCAGAGCTCACTATCCAAGGAATGTTCCAAATGAGTTATGTAAATGAAGTGCACAGCCACAAACTGTTAGTTTGGTTTGTGTATTTTCAATAGTTATAATTAACAGGGATGTCTGGAAGCAGAGCAGGAGCAATCTGGGAGCTGCTGTGGCAGCTGAGGGAATGGTTAAAGGAGCAGCTGGTTTTGTGGGGGCAAATTCCTGCTGAGGGCAGCAGCTCCTTTCTGAACTGTGAGCTCCACAAAACAATCAGCTTTATTCCATCTGTAAAAATAAACATTTAAAGAGTGATGGAGACCGAAGGTGAGTGAATGGTGTTTATTTACCTTCTTCCATTTTAGCATTAGCAATGAGCATCTGCCTCAGGTGTTTGATGAGGCCAGGCCAGCTGAAGGTGCTGTAAGCCAGGGAGTTCTCAGGCATCTGGGGGATGTTCCGCAGGCCCAGCAGCTTGAACTCGGGATGTGGAACCAATGTCTCCATTAAATCTCCTGAAAGAACAAATCAACAGCTGCTCATGATTGACAAAAATGTTGCATAGGGCAGCTAAAATGGGAGAAGAGTGAGGAATGTTCAGAGATTTAGCAGTTTCAAAGCCATGCAAATTTGCTGTCTGTTACTGAGCTCTGTATAATATATATATGAGCTCTGGTGTTAGTAGCTTTTATTTTACAATTTAGACTTTCTCACTTTGGTCTGGCTCAGAATCTCAAGGACTCTCTGCACTCCAGACAGATGTGAAAGTTTAATTTTACATGAAATATGGGCAACTTTCGCCAGTTTCTTAAAGATACGAATGTCAGCCTGTTGTGTGTTGTTACCCAGTTGTCCGCTTGCCTCTTCTGCCTGAGCAAAACTCAAAACTCTCTGTTTCAGTTCATACAAACTTCTAAAGTAAAATGTGAAACTCAGTACAAACTTACTGTCCTGCATAAATTTCCTCTGAAATGTAAACAGGTACAAGGGTGTCTGTGATCACTTGAAAAAAGGAGAAACGGGGTTCTTTTGGTAAAGAATGAAACCAGAAGTGGGGGGATCTATTTTTGACTCTGCTACAACATTGGGATTGAACTTCTAACTTGGTCTTTTCCTGTCTTAAAACTCGGGATGTATCCAAATACTTGAGCAAGGAGACTGAAGAACTTCAATTCACATCTGAACTGACTCCAGAAAGGTGTGTGTGGATGTTGGGTTTGGTACCTAATGGGTTTCTGCTGTAGCCTGAGCCCTCTCCCCCTGTGTGAGTGGGCTGGAAAACGCTGCCCAGCTGGTGTGCAATGACTTGATTCACATCCCTGAAGGAAATCTGTTTGATATTCATCAGCTGGGCACAGATCTTGTGGATGACATCATTTTCATGGACAAGAAGGGCATCTGATGACTGGTACAGATGTGACAGAGTCAAAACAGAGTTGTAGTTTTGAACAATGACCTGGAAGCAAACAAAAAACCACACACAAACAAGAGTCAAACAACTTAATCTCTTTCTAGTTTATAATCCTCTGGCTCCTGCTGTTTCCTCAGTTATGATTTAGGAAGTGATTCACTTTCTTTGCCAGAGTGCAGCATGAGGTCAGGAGCTCATAGCCTTTTAATGGAAAAAGGGCAAGACTTGTGAAAATCAGGTTACCCATCTCTCTCCATACAAACATGCTGGAACAAGATCTGCCTGGGAACTGATTATAATGCTGAGATAAGAGCATTTAGGAGATTTCTAGTTAGGTAACAGAGCTTCTTGTGAAGCTGCATCACTTCAGCACTTAAATTATCAAGAAGATTTTTTGGAGAAAATTCTTTAGCTGTGTTACTGAATCATTGGAACTTTTTCAGTATAAAATGTACCTATTTTCTAGTTTACTTCTGTTGTAGATATTTTGTTTAAAAGTTAACTGTGATTATAAACTTATAAATTCTATGTAAACTACTATTATGTATTAAAAGGCAATATGACATTCACCTCCCCAGTGCCATAGGGCCAGACAACGTGGTTTAGTATGAATGAGGCTGGAAAAGCATCTCGCAAACACTGGGTCACAAACGCTCCCAGGCCTGATCCTGTGCCCCCAGCCATGCTCATCATTGTGAAAAATCCCCCGAGTCGGTCACATTTCTCTGCTTCTTTCTGCACCAGATTCATGATTGCTTCTTTGTGTCTGGGCCCGTGAACAGAGTAACTGTGGGTAACAGATAAAACAGCATGACAGGGCAGGGTACATCAAAATAAAAGCAGAAAGGTGAAGTTATTCATAAAGCCAATTTTACTTTAACTCTCACAGCTGCTGTATTACCACTCCTAGGGAGTCTGAGCAGCTCATCAGCCTCCAGAATTCCCTCAGTGAAGCTTGAGGCAGCTGTTCCTACCCGTTGGCCCAGTTGTTCCCAGATCCTTGCTTCTGACAGAAGTGGGAGTGGCTGTTGTATTTCCAGTGGCCAGACCTGGCAGCCATGGATAAGGTCTGGCTGATCACTTTGGGCTCCATGTCAACAAGCACAGCCCGGGCAACAGGTACTGCACAGGAAGGAAAACAAAATCGGGGAAAATGTGCCAATTATTTAGGTGAGATGGATGGACTTGGATGGATACAACGCCCCAAGGTTATTCCTCCCACCCACATTAGCCACACCATTAACGGGACAATATAGAAAGGATTTGGCCATGCCCTGATTTCTGCTGAGCCATTTATTGTGTCAAAAACAAATCTAAACTCCAGAGACCACAGATCTTCCAAGAAAGAAACCACTTGATGTTTCTGTGTGCTGAAACCAGACCCTGAGAGGGCAGAAAAGCCCTTTAAAGCTGTACCTCCAGATTCCTCCTCGCAGAAGAACCGTTCCTTGCAGGAATCATGGTAGGATTCATTCTCTTTCTTGGAACACAACCCGTGGGTGCCCCGGATGTCACTGCAGAGAGCACTGAACACCTCATGCCCGATCTGGTTCCCACACTGTCCAAGCTGCACTGTGACAATTGACATCCTTATTCACTCGGTATTTAAGCCTGAAAAAGAAAAGTATTTGTTTTCGCACTTTTGCTTAGTAAAAGCAGGATGGAAACAAGAAATTATAACTCAGAGTTACAGAAGTGGGATGCAAAATTGGAAATCTTAAGCCTGTTCAAAAATGTAGCTATTTTCCAGTTGTGTACTGCACCAGGCCTGATGCCAGAGCCTGCTGAGGTGACAGAAGGATTCCCTGGAGAATTCCCCTTGTTTCCACCACACAGAGCAAAGTGTTTGACTCCATCCTGGTATGTTTTGATGCTTTTCCCCACTCAGCATTTGGCAGCAGCTCTGCTTTCTTACTTTTCTATTCTTTCACAGAAACAAGGTCAATTTTTTTAAAACTCTCTTGGGTTATTCTGGGCTGCTGTTTCTCACTCCGACCCGAGCTGTGCCGCAGCACTCCTGTACCAGCATTCCTTGGACCGCTGCCAGTGCCTGTAACGCGTTCTGCAGGCAGGTACGAGCTCATTTCCATTCCCGGGCCTGATTTCAGCACTGCCGCCAGCTCGCCTGGGGCCCAGCCTGGGTGTCACTAGGAGACCGAGTCACTCCTCACGCAGAAAATAAATAAATATGCGAATTGTCGCGAAAAAAAGGCTCATGTCCAACGCGTGCGATACTGACCCTCCTGTACCCCATTCTTTGCATGGGGAGCTCCACTCAGGTCCCCGCGGCCACAGGACGCCCTTCAGGGGCCGTCTCCCCCTCAGGGAACGCCGGCACGTCCCCGGCGCTGCCCGCCCTCACGCCCCTCAGTCCTGAGCCCCGTACCCGAATTTTTCTCCTCGACAGCCCGTCCCGGCAGTCCCGCCGCCTTCCCGGGACCCCGATCTCGGTCCGGGTCCCAATTTCGCCCCTCAGGGCTCACCTCGTCCCCGCCTTCCCCACCCGGGCTCCGGAGGCGCCTTCGAACCGCCCGCCTCGCGCACGCGCAGAGCGCACTCCGGGCAGGCGGGCACGGCGCTCCGGCCCGCGGGGGCTTCACGGCGCCCTCTGCGCACGCGCCGCCCGCGCGGCTTCACCGCGTTCTCTGCGCACGCGCGGCGCCAGCACCGGGGACGCGCAGGCTTCGAACCGCTCACCGCGCAGGCTCGGCGGGGCCGGGACGCGCGCTGAGCGTGCGCGGCGGGCGCG
>VXAZ01007802.1:1747218-1794628 GCA_013399875.1 Gymnorhina tibicen
CCCCGGGGCCGGGCGGGGGCCGCGCTGAGGCGGCGGCGGGAGCGCGGCGAGGCCGCCGCTGTGCCCGGGGAGAGCCCGAGCCGCCCGCGCTGCCCCGGTGCGTCCGCGCCCGGAGCGGGTTGGGGCTGCGGGCAGCGCCGGAGCTCTTCCCCGCGGAAGTTCGGCGTTGGGATCCCGGTACAAGCGCCGCAGCGGGGTTTTTTTTATTATTTATTTATTGTCACATGTCCGAACGTCAGTGCAGAAATGCCGATCTTTCTGGAGCCGTGTAAAGTCGCTGCTCTCGCGCCAAAATTAAAAGCAGAGGTTTAAAATGCTGCGTTAGGCGGGTCAGCGGCTGTTTGCATCTCGTGCTTTCGTGAGCGGTGCACCTGATAATGAGCAGTTTGCAGCTCGTGATGTTCATCTAGATTCTGTCAAGGCTTTAGGGGGATTTTATTGCATCATCTCTGTTTATATTTTTCCAGATCTCCTGCTGCTTTTTAATGATGTTTTGTATATTAAACGTTTGCTATTGCTCAAACTGCCACTGCATTTATGTTCTGCTCTTTAAATACTAATGACATTCTTGGAGTCTTTGAGATCACGGAGTCATAGAACGATTTGGGTTGGAATGGACCTTAAAAGATCATCTCAGGCCATGGGTAGGGACACCTTGCACTATTCCAGGTTGCTCCAAGCCCTGTCCTTGAACACTTCCAGGGATGGGGCAGCCACAGCTTCTCTGGGCAGCCCGTGCCAGGGCCTCCCCACCCTCACAGGGCAGAATTTTCCCCTAATATCTAATCTATATCTCCATGCTCTTGTAAAAAGTCCCTCTTCATGTTTCCTGTAGATTCCCTCCAGGTGCTTCCCTTCAGGAGATAAGCAGATATTCTGTTACCCACATTCCATGTAACCTGTAGAGACATTGTTTGACAGCTGAAGGCTTGAAAGCTCCTCAACCTGCAGGAAAAGCTCTGTCTGTCACCTCAATAATCAATAAAACACTTGGCTTTAGAAAACATCGCTTGCATCACACTGTTAATGCTGCCAAGAACAGGTTCTGAGCGAGGTGGCAAGAAAGTTGAGTTTGTTCTCTCTTGTGTTCCTGTAATGCAGTCTCAGGGAACAATTAAGCCATTGTGGATTTTAAAACATTGCCATGACTGACATTTTTATGGACATTGGCAATCTTGGTTGGTCACAGGTGCCTTTTGGCAAACAGATAAAGAAGGGTGAGAATGGATTTGAGATAAAACAACGGAACAGCAGGAAATGTAAGAGCAGGCAAGAAGGGGAACATCAGGAATGTGTAAGGGAAAAAACATTCCAGTGGAAATTATCTCCATAGGGTGTGTGTCCTGCAAGGATCAGAGAGATGATGTAGCCAGAGCTGTGGAAATCATTAACCTGGGCTGAGCAAGGAGGACACTCAGGACTGTGTTGTCAAATTTCTGGTGTTGGTCCCTGGTACCTCCCAAAAACCGTGAGCCCAAGAGGAGCCCAGACAGCTCAGTCATGGGTTTGAATAGACACAGCCATCCTGGAAAATCTGAAGGGTTGTTTAAAAGGAGTTTCCTCAAAAGCCATGTGGTTGTTTGCACTAATTATTATGGTGAAAAAAGCCTCAGCCTTAATTTAGGTGTTTGTAATGAGTGAAACAATGTATGGACTGAAGGGCTGGTGGCTTTCCAGTGCCTGTCTTGGTGTTGCGAAATGAGAAGGAACCCTGAAAAAATACCAGAAGGGTATCTGAAGTGAATTTTGGTTAAATTAATACTGACAATGAGATCCAAAGTTCACAGGAGCAAGAGAAGCACACGTAAACTTTGCCAGAACCATTGGGTAACAGGAGGAGTTGCTCTGGGAACAGGGGTGTTTATTGTCCGTGTCGAATTTTTTAAAATTCATTTGTTGGCATCTAAGAGTGGGGTCAAGGGCAGCTTTAGTGGGTTTTATTGTGAAACATGTCAATAAGCTGGATTTCTCTAATAAATGTCAGCAGGAGGACATGAGCTGGCAACTCTCTGAGCTGGAAACAAACCTGATCTTTTGGACTCCCTAATTGCGTGTGGTGTTAGTAGGTGGAACCAGGAGTTAAATTCCCCTTTAGATCACCCAAAATAAACCAGCCTCTGTAAACTTTAACGTTGAAATGGTTTGGAAGCTGTTGAAAGTTTCAAGTTTTCTTTGGTTAGTGTTTTCACTTGGGTAATATTTTAAAATGCACTCTTTGGCTAAAACTGATTTTTACAGATCTCAGTGGTTTTTCTTTTTCTTCTGCTTCTCTGAATTTCACAGGTCACTCAGTATATTTATATTCAGTCTGTAGGTTCCAGGCTGTTCACCACTAACTCGCAGTTGTTATTTTGTGTCCATGTTTTTAAAAATAAAAATGTGAGGGTGCAGCCTGAAGCTCACTAGAAGCTTGCCCATTACATTCTATTTGTATTCATTCCAGCTGTCTGCTTGCTTTGCACTTCTTTTGCCATGTAGAGCCACATTTAGAGGGAAGTATTATCTTGCAGAAGGGATCAGGTTGGAAATTCTTTGAAGAAAATATCTCTTCAGAATTAAACCACATTCCTTAATAGTAACTGGTTCTGATGCTGAAGTGCAGGAACTTCTTCAGTACTGATTATTGGTCAGAAAAGGTGTTTAATATCAAAGTAAAGCTGAATTCTTTCATCACTATTGGGATTTGACCTACCAATATAAAATAATAAAACCTTCTCAGTAGATTATTTGTTTCTACTGCAGATAAGTCCCGGTTCATCTATTCACATAATCCTTCTTATTGGTCTAATTTGCATAGTACTGCAATAGGGCTTGAAAATTTCTATGTAAGAGCAATTTCAAAGAAAATTGCAGTACCTTAAGGTTTTTCAAGTTCACCTGGGGGTGTGAAGTTGTACCTCTAATATTTAAGTGATTGAATAACAATGCAGCCAGGTAAGACAGTGGTTCCCTGTGTCACTGTTTGAGACACATGGCAGTACTGCCAAGTCTTGCACAGAATTTAGTAGATTTTTTGATCTTCTGCTGACAATTTATTATTCCTGACCTGTTTAATTATATACTATAAACTACAATTATATAGAGATTTTTGTCTTTTCAAACTTAAAAAGTTGTAAAACACATCAATGCTTTTATTTTTAACGCTTTTTTTGCCTACCCCTCTGATCCCCAGGGTCAGTTAAGTGAGAGCATGGACCATGGAGGAGTTGGCCAATATGACCTGTAAGTTGCTGCTGGAAAATATTCTGTATCATTCACGTTAACTACGTATAACTTCTAATTTTGTTCCATTGTTAAGGTAAATAGAAAATTTTGTCATTCTGGTTCAATTTTGAGTCATTTCTAGATGTTTCACTCTTTCCTCACATTAAAATTTGTCAATTGTATCTTGAAATAAAATAATAATAATAAAAAAAATTCTGGTGAAAGTTGCTGTTTGTCTTTTGATCCTTGTTTCTCCTAACAAATCTCTTGTCTTTGAATAATATTTGTAATATGGATATAACAATATAAAACGATATAAAGAAATATCTGAGTCAGTTTGAGGCTTTCATCCTCTAGTTCTGGTGTAATGCAGAGATGTGCATTAAAATGAAGGGGTTTCAAGGAAATCTTGATGCTATAAATCCCCCAAATTTGCAGGTAACCTTTTCTGTGCAAGTTGCAGCTTTGCACACAATAAATAATACTTCCTGGTGCTGGGAGTTCTCCAGATCGCCCAGGATGTCACTGTTAGGTCAGACAGACACTTTCCAGGAAGTCATTGCTTTCATTTGCTCAGTTCTCAGTACCAGGTGGGCTCACACCCTTGTTCTGCTTTTCTGCAGTGGAATGGAACATTGTGAAAAATTTGAGATCTCCGAGACCAGCGTGAACAGAGGCCCCGAGAAGATCCGCCCGGAGTGCTTCGAGTTGCTGCGCGTGCTGGGCAAGGGCGGCTACGGCAAGGTCAGGAACCCTGCGCAGCACCAAATCCTTCACACCCTCAGCGCTCCCTCGCTTTGCTCTGATCTCCCCTTCCCCTTCTCTGAGAAGTTCATTCTGCCAGAGGTAGAATGGGGTAGAACCAACCCCAGCTGCCAAGGTTGGTGTCGTGGGACCGAGGTCCCTGGCAGAGCCTCACTCGCTGGCAGCAGCAGGGAATGTCTCAAACTCGTTCTGCATCCAATCTCTGCCTCTTGCCTTGCAGTTTGTGGGTGATCTCCTCTCCCTCTCTTGCACAACTTTGTTTTTTAACTTGTGGCAGTGAATGCAGCTGAAATATGATTGCCATTGTGTTGGTGGTGTTTAGGTGTTCCAAGTACGAAAAGTAACCGGAGCAAACACCGGGAAAATATTTGCCATGAAAGTTCTTAAAAAGGTAACCTGAATTTCACTACTTTCTGAATCTAAAAAAAAAAAAAATTTATTCCTCCATTTACCTTTTACAATTATCTAATGATTTAATATCTCTAAAAATAACTTTTAGTGTAAATGCAGTTGTTGCCTAGATACAGTTTCATTCTAATTCCAACTTCAAATTTTTCTGTCTGGGTAGTTCTTAGCAGCTCATTTAAATAGGTCAGGAGGTCCCTTCCAACCTAAATTATTGTGTGATTCTATGAAATAAAGACTTAAGCTTCTGCAAGAAACCTCTCATGTAGATATTGTGGTGCAATTTAATTTTTTAATGCTGCTGCTCATATGTAGTGTTGGGATTTAATAAACTCAGAATTGAACTCAATATAAAAGTCTGCCTTGTTTAGCATGTTCATATCCCTGTTTAGCATGTTCATCCCTTTTTGCAGGCAATGATTGTAAGGAATGCCAAGGATACAGCTCACACGAAAGCAGAGAGGAATATACTGGAGGAAGTGAAACATCCCTTCATTGTAGACTTAATTTATGCCTTTCAGACTGGTGGAAAACTCTACCTCATCCTTGAGTATCTCAGTGGTCAGTATACGACATTCTTTTACCTGCTTCTTGGGGTCTTACACAATCAAGAATTTGGGGTTCTTACCCTACAAGTAAAAGGCCAATTAATGATGGCTTGGTGTCCTAAACTGAAACAGGTTTGTATTAAAAATAATATACAGAACAACAGAGACAAATTTCTAATTCAATACAGTAAAGAGGAATGAAACACAAAATAGTTGTTTTTCATGACAATATAGGAGAGGAGGGGTTTTAATACTTCTACTTCCACTAGATTTGTCATTTTTGTGTGTGACATTTAGGTTCTGTGCAGTCCTGCAGAGTTACCTGAGGGTTAGTCTTTGCAGGTTCTTTGTGACAGAAGGAACTGTTACCTTTATGTCATGGTTAGGGAAACAGACACAGATTAGAAGCAGTTTTTCAAGCTGTAACAACAAAAAGCAGGGACAGAAATGCTCTTGTTTTTTAAATGCTGATTTCTTCAGGTTGCTGGAATCCTGAGGGTAACAGAATAGAGGCTTAGTTGTTTTTTTTGTGAAACAGCCCATTGTACAGCAGGCAAAAATACCTGTTGCTTATAGTTTTCCTAGAAAATAGACTTTTGACTGACTGAAAATGATACTTTTAATTGAGTATAATCTATTTTTTCTCATGACAGGAGGAGAACTATTTATGCAGTTAGAGAGAGAAGGGATATTTATGGAAGACACAGCTTGGTAAGTGAAGCTATTTTTGTAAATTAATAGTTTGGCGTTTTTTCCAAGTGCTAAACTATATTTAACTACTCATTCATTTTAGAGTGTAGTGAAAGAGCAGCTCAGTGGGTTTGGGGAGGGTGTACATGTGCTGTACTCACCAGTTTGTGCTGGTGGGACTCCCAGTTTTACAACAGAGGAGGGTCCACTGCTGGCTGCTCAGTGAGGCTCTGTCCATAGGGCTGCGGTCAAGATTTGGGGGTTGAAGACTGTGAAAGACTTGCTTAAGATGCTCTGCATGATTGAGTATGTCTGATTTTGTGGCATATGTTCCCTTTCAGCTTTTACTTGGCAGAAATCTCAATGGCACTGGGGCACTTGCATCAAAAAGGAATCATCTACCGGGATCTGAAGCCAGAAAATATCATGCTTAATCATCAAGGTAGAACTCTAGTAATGAGTCAGGCTGCCAGTCCTTTGAAAACAATTCTCCAAAAGGTCACAACAGCTCAGTTTTAGGTGAATTTCCTTAGAACAGTGGCAGGGTTGTTACCACCCCTGGGATAAGTGAAGAGCGGCCAGAGCTAATTGCCCTCAAACACAGCTTCCTTGGTTTAATAGGCCACAGCAAGCTCCAAGTTCCATGGACCCAGGCATGTTTTGAGTGGTTGATTTGCCATTTCTGCACCTCTGGATTTTTTTTTCTTCTGCTGGATCATTGTGGAGTAGAATCCGTGACATTTTAGTCCGTGGGGATGACTGATGGTAGGAAAGGCAGTTTGGGTAGGATGCCAAATCATCTGTGGCTGAAATGACTTAGCCAGCAGCTGACACTTCCCACTGACAGCAGTTTCAGTTCCTGATTGCACTGTTACAGTGACTGTGTGACACTGATTAGTCTGGCAATCTGTACCACGCAGAATTTTCATGTTTTCTTAAACAACTTATTTACTTAGTCTGAGTCTTTGTGCTGAATTATTCAGAGCACTTTACAGTTTGTTGAAGATCGTTCCATGAATTTTGAAGCAAGCAGTAAAATTCAGTAACCTACTTTTTTAGCTAAATGACGCTCTACAGTCTTTATGTTTAAATACATTTGTCTGTGTTTGAATAAGTTTTGGTAGTTTGTCAAGTGGCAATGCTTGGTTTTCTCTGAAAGTGTGCTTACCTTGTTCTGTTTTATGGCTGCATTGCTTTGTCAGACCATTGAAGACATCTGAAAGTAGTTCAGAGTTATTACATATCCAAGTTAAAAATTCCTAATTTTTTTTCAATGGTACTTCTACAAATGGCAGAATTCTGACAAGTCTTAAATTTGATATATTTAATTTCAGGTCACGTAAAACTGACTGACTTCGGATTATGTAAAGAATCCATTCACGATGGGACAGTCACACACACATTCTGTGGAACTATTGAATACATGTGAGCTGCATGATGAAATACAAAAGTATTGCTCTGCTCTGGGGGTAATGGCTGCATTTTGCCTTTTTAAACTGATGGTTCATGTGTTCAGTCACTTAGGACAACTTTACTTGATAAATGGGGTTTTGTTTGAAAACTAGCAGTCACAAGTAGTATTAAGGTTGTTAAAACACTGTCATATTTTTGATTTTTCTGCTTATAGGGCCCCTGAAATCTTGATGAGGAGTGGGCATAATCGTGCTGTGGACTGGTGGAGTTTGGGGGCATTAATGTATGACATGCTGACTGGAGCAGTAGGTGCACAGTTATAATTGCATGTATTTCCCTTTGTAGCTTTTCTGCTTCCCTGTACCCTAACTCAGCTGCATGTATAATTACCTGTAATTGTATATATACACACACTGCAAGTAAGAAATAGCCAAAGGACAGCTCTCAAGTTCTGTTGACTACAGACACGAGCTGCTTTTATCCAAAGAGTGCCTGTTTGCAGTAATTTTACCTGCTTTGTAAATGACTGAAGTGACTTCTGTGTACACAAATAAGAGATCTGAACAAGTCCTGTTTTCCCTTTTGTTTCAATGGTGCTTTCCAGCCTCCTTTCACTGGGGAGAACAGAAAGAAAACAATTGACAAGATTCTCAAGTGTAAACTCAACTTGCCTCCCTACCTCACACAAGAAGCCAGAGATCTGCTTAAAAAGGTAGAATTTTCATGAATATCAGTACTGCACTTTTAGAAAAGAGAAATATGATGAAACCACTATGGCTGTTCAGTCCAAGCTTGGTTTATTACTGAATAAGTCACCTTTTTGTTGAGTGGTACAGAAAGTGATTTCCCTTGAAAATACAACTGTTTTCAAGTGAATGCAGATTTTTCTGATTGTTCTGAGTTCATTCTGCGTGGTACTCATTGAAGTGATGATTCATGGCAGAACTAGTCTGGTCATAACAGCATAACTAATTCTGCTTCTTTGGATCTTTGGTTACTTCTCATCAAGCTGCTAAAAAGAAATGCTGCCTCACGTCTAGGAGCTGGTCCTGGAGATGCTGGAGAAGTTCAGGTAACTTGAACTTAACTTGAGAATTCTTAAATTACCTCATTGAAAATAAAAGAGCTTTGAAGGTACCTCAGGGAAGGAGAGAGTGTCTGTCTTGAAGGGTAATGAGCAGAAAGGCATCCACGTGTGACAGCTCATCAAAACCTGAAGGCTTTAAAGCTTAACAAAAGCAGCTGTCTACCTATTTGATAATTTGAGCTTTGGAAAATAACTTCTATTCTTTAGCTCTGTCTTGCAGTAGATCTTTTCTAGTAGTTGCACAATGCTAATTGTGCAGCCCTGGAAGAGTGAGGATACTCTTAGCAGTCTGATGAAAAACCTGCCAGCCCTTGCATAAGTGCAGCTCTTTGAAGGGAAGAGTGTGGCACAGATAAACACTAAGGCAGAGGCTGAGTCCCTGTCGCTTCCAGCTTGACTTTGTTTTTGTGGTAACACTGACAAAGTATTAGAGAGTCCTCCATATTTCACAGTTCTGAAAATTTGTCATTAATGCAGTGTTTTGTCACGCCTGTAAACTGGCTTTTTCTAACACTTCAAGGAAATGGGGACTGTTGTCTGATTTGGAGGTGTGATCTCAATTCTCAGCTCTTCCAGCTACTCTGAGGTAGTGCTGCAGAATATTTTACACTAGAGCCAAATGTGATTTTGGAAAGAAAGACACCCGAGAAAGGGTCTGGATAGAACATGTTAATAGTTAAACTCAGGGATCTGTGCCCTGGAGGAAGGTGCTGACTCTGTGCTGCTGTTGCTCCTGCAGGCTCACGCGTTCTTCAGACACATCAACTGGGACGAGCTGCTGGCGCGCAAGGTGGAACCTCCTTTTAAACCCTTATTGGTATGTACTGGGAATACTGGGAGACAGATATTCCCTGTGTGCCTTTAGGAAAGCTCTTAATAAAACTTAGAAACATTCACTTTACAAACTGGATTCCGGGTACTTGAGTTACATCAACTCAGGGGACAGATTCACTCTTGTCGATTAAAGATGGCAGATCTGATCTAGCACCTGATCTGCTTCAGTTTGAATTCCTCCTGCTTCTGACCCATAGGTTAAACAGACCTGCAAGTGCAGTTCACTCTGAGATCAGCTTCTAAACCCTATACAGTAAGTCAGTACTTAGTTTCAACTAAAATGATAGAGTTGCTAAGCAAAAGTAAATTAAATCACTTAATTAAGCATTTTCTGTGTTTGCTTATTAATCTTTACAATGCATCTTGTACCTTATAAGCAGTAGTTAGAGTTTACCTCAAACCAGTGATGTGATGAACAAGTTTTTATTATCCCATCTTATACTTTGATGGTGTCTGTTTACCTCAAACCAGTGATGTGATGAACAAGTTTTTATTATCCCATCTTATACTTTGATGGTGTCTGTTTTTCCCTCTGGGTACAATCAGCCACAGCAGCTGTGGGTATTGCCACCTCTGTAATTCCCAGCTACTAAAATTCTCACTTTAAACTGGCTTAAGCATCACTAATGTCAAGAATTCTACAGCATGAGGACTCCAGACCTTTTCTTCCTCACCCTTTGGAATGAAATTCATAAAGACTCAAGACTGATATTTCAAAATATTTATCTGAAGATGGTTTTGGGTTTTTCTGTTAGTAGCAATTGTATGGAAGCTTCTTGTAAAAACCAGATGGTTTTTCAACTTGTGCTTCCATGGTTGAAGGCCTGCACAAATGAATACCTGCTGCCTTTCCAGTGACACATGGCAATGAGAGAAGGGATTTTGGAATTACTGTTGTTCTTCGATCAAATGAAACAATATTCCTCATAATCACTTATTCCAGAGTTGTCCTCTGTCCCTCAGACTATAAACACTTCTGTATCTGCAAAAATGGGACAAAACTATCTGGAGAGGCCTCCTAAAACTAAATAGTTGCAAC
Source organism: Gymnorhina tibicen (assembly GCA_013399875.1). Lineage (NCBI taxonomy): Eukaryota > Metazoa > Chordata > Aves > Passeriformes > Artamidae > Gymnorhina > Gymnorhina tibicen. The sequence continues at coordinate 1,757,204 of VXAZ01007802.1, forward strand.
TGTTCTATACTGGTTGTGACAAGGGCTAAACTTACAAGAAACTGGCATTGTATTTCTAAAAGTTTTTGTTTGTAATTTGAGAATTATTTTTTTTTAAGGCATCTTTTTAATTTGTGTTCCTTTTTGATCCATAATTTTTGCCCCTCCCCCTTGCCTTTATTTCTCAGTGTCAGTGCCCATAGTGACCTCCCACTGGCAGCGACAGGATTCCGACACCACTCCAGGGTTTTACTCCAGCAGAGCTCTGCCAAAAACCTATGGAATGAACTCCACCCAGAGGCTGCACTGCTCACCGCTAAGCCATTTGGTTGATATCTGTAATATAAACCCTTAATCATTTTGTTTTTGCAAAGCAATCTGAAGAGGATGTGAGCCAGTTTGATTCAAAGTTTACACGTCAGACACCTGTTGATAGCCCAGATGACTCAACTCTCAGTGAAAGTGCCAACCAGGTCTTTCTGGTGAGTGACCCAGGGACAAGTGAGGAATGGCTCTGGAGAGGGAGGTTTGCTGCTGGAAATGGGGGCATTTCAGCTAAAGTCACTCTGTTGACTCCTAACACCTTGAAGCAAACTCTCATAACTAAACCCAAATCCTGTAAGAGGTCTGAAATGTTTAAAGGCTTTGAAAATACTTTGGTTATTGCTGACGTTTTCTTTATACAGCAGCCAACAAACAGTGCTGCCTGTGTGGCATGTCAGCATTCTGATTCAGAGTTGCATTGTGAACCTTGCACATGGCATTGCTTTCACAGTCACGCAGAGACAACAATGGCCAGTCTATAGAGCAAAATTAATTAAATTGAGTGTGCCTGTGGGAATGTGTGATCTGAGGAGAAATAGCTGGGGTGTAGCAACTCCCTAAAGTCCCACTGTTCGCTTCAAGGCGTGACTAGAAGTTCATCTGTCTACATTTACTCTTCTTTTTATAATTTTCCTATAATAATCAGATTTTCCTAACTGTACAAGTGATCCTGAATGCAAACCTTGCCTGTGAGTTGCAGTGCCTTTTTCCTGTTTTGCAGGGTTTTACGTATGTGGCTCCATCTGTACTTGAAAGCGTAAAAGAGAAATTTTCTTTTGAACCAAAAATTCGATCACCTCGCAGATTCATAGGTAGCCCTAGGACACCAGTCAGGTACTTCTTCTTTATCTTCTTTTTCTTTCTTTTGTAATACACTTTTTGACAAGTAGTTAAAGTAGGTCTGCACTAGAAATAAAAAATGCAGCCTTGCTTCTGACGAAGCCCAGGACTTCCATTAGAAGTGATTCTGTTTTATAAACCACATTATTAAAGACAAATCTGTGGCGTTGTGCAGCACAAGAAGTTCTAATTTGTTGCTTTTCAGTGCTGATAACAGCCTCAGAGTGGTGACTTTGATACACCTAAAACTGTTTCAGAACATCCTAAGCACTAAAGAATCGTGCTAGTACAGAAAAACCCTTCTGCAGTCTCCTCGAAATGAGAGAATTTTACAAGAGACTGTGGTAGAAGCCAGACATGGAAATTTCTCAAACTCCTGGAAGTGGAAGGAAGAATTAGAATTGCTTCTCAATGGGCATTTGAGGCCAGTTTCCTGCAGAGTAAGGGATATACCTTGATGCTGTGTATGTCTCCATCTCTGATTTTTCTATTTCTTGTTTTAAAGCCCTGTAAAGTTTTCCCCTGGGGAATTCTGGGGAAGAGGTGCTTCTGCCGGCGCATCAAACACCCAGACACCTGTGGAATACCCAATGGAGACCAGTGGAATAGAACAAATGGATGTGACAGTCTGTGGAGAGGCTTCAGCACCACTTCCAATCCGGCAACCAAACTCTGGGTCATACAAAAAACAGGCTTTTCCCATAATTTCCAAACGACCGGAGCACTTGCGCATGAATCTATGACAACACCATTTTTGTAAGCCTTGGAAGGTGGAAAACCAAGAGCGGACATGAGCCCCCTTGAAGTTGAAATTTGAGGGCTTGTTTGGTTTACTTTTAAAAAGTGACAGTATCAAAGAGTCGGTCATTGCACAGAGAGACTTGAAAAGCAAAGAAAAATGGATTTTTTTTCCTGTCAATCAATGGTGCATAAAAAAAACTTTAGCAAATGGTATTGCAGAACTCTAGGCACATCATCTTACTGATTCCAGTGACATCTTCTCACCTTATCAAGGATCTTTCAGCTTGAGAGCTCGAAACTGACAGTATTAAGGGGCAGGATGTTGCTTCAGAATCACTGGTGTAGTCGTGAATGTGTCGAGGAGGGTTGGCCCTTTCACTAGGCAGAGTTTGGAATGCCTACAGGCTTGCAGCTGAGGGGTAATTAGCATGCAAGCTTCGTTAAGCGGTTTCCTACAATGGGGTGGAATCAAAGAGGAAAGCTAAATTTAATTGGTGTTTCACATTCAAAACATAATGAGTTTTTTTTATATATATATATATAAATATATATTTTTCAAATAGATTTTTTGATTCAGCTCATTATGGAAAGTATCCCAAAATGAAAAAGGCAAACTTAATTGGTTGCTGTGAAGGAAGTTCAAGGCTCTAGTTCTGATTCTCCTCCTCATGAACCAACCAATCAATAAGTGAATCACTCGCTGACCAGCCTGGCAGTGTGGGGTGGGAGAGAACTGTTTCCCTGCTTCCCCAGCTGAAATCCCTGTTCGTTCCTGCAAAGACAAATGGATCTAATCAAACAGCAGTGCTGCTATATTCTAGGCTTAACTGGAAGCCATGGGCTCACACACGTCCTGCTTATTTCATCCCTGTCCTCAGCAGACATTTCACTGGGAAACATCACTTTTGTACACGCTGGTCCTCAGCTGGGCACAGCTGAGCAGCTCAGATTCTTACCCACAGAGAGATCAACAGTGCAGCAGAACACGAGGTCAGTAGAAATCTCTAGGAATTACCACAGGAAACACAGACAAACACAGAGTATAAGGAAATAAATATTTTTGTAACCAGTGGGTAAGAATTTGAGGATTTTTTTTATTATTATTATTATTATTAATAATGAAATTTTGCTTATGGTAGTTCCCTGCCATTATACATTTCTAAATTTATCAACATTTTTTTCTATGCTGGGGCAATAAATTTGCTGATTGTATGAGAAAAGTGTTCAATGGCCTTTCAGTGAATGTCTTCCACAGTGGGTCAGAACTTTAGCAAACTTTAATTTAGCAAACATGTTCTTAAGGACACTATTTATGTTTTTAAAATTGTCACGATCTGTACAACTGACTTACAGGTACAAAGAATAAAATAAAGGTAAACTTTTACCTTACTTTAAATACTTCCTGCCTTAAAGAGAAAGCATTTCCATGAACATAGCTGGTGAAAGGGTTAATATCTGCAGAGCTTTACCCTAGAGTTAGAGTGTGGATGGTGTGTGCGTGTGTGTGGAGATGATCATGCAGCTGCATACAAGTCCTGTCACTTTTTGCCTGCCACACGTTGCATTATCTTTAGTCAAACTGTGCAAAGTCTACTTCTGGTGTTTCACAACAGTAGGGATTTTTTTATTCTAGATTCTGCTTACTCTGTGGATACTGAATCTTTTTGAGCCATAGGATCCAAGCCATAAAACTCTCTCTAAGCATTGAATCCGATCACAGTGCTCTTTGCTAAAATTGGCAAGGCAGAAGGATTCAGCGATACCTTGATGCTAACAAAGAACCAACAACAAAAAAAAATTGTTATGATTGAGCAAAAATTAGTATTTTTCTTTCTTCCTGATAAGCCTTTTGTTGGAAAATTTAATTTCTTTTTTTAGTTTTAGCAGGAAAATCAAGTTACCTTACAGTGACATACTGGAAGATTGCCATTGTTCAGTTGGTGACGTGGCCACGGGTGATTTTGTGGAACCAAAATCCAGGTGCTCGGGAGTGTTTGCTTTGGGCCTGTCTGCAAACACACGGCACCTGGACTTTCCTGACATTCACTGAGGATAAAGGAACTTGGTTAAAAAAAAAAAAAAAAAGAACTTTTTAGAGGCAGATCTCTCTTGATCCTAGTTAACAGCTAACAGTTGCTTTTTGCTTGGCTGGATAGAATTGTCCAGTGGAACTGGTTTAATGGCTGGCAAGAATGGCAAGAGTTGTTTGTCTGAGTTCACTGATCAATTACAAATCCCACCCATTGGTTTTCCGAGGAAATTTCATGTACTGTCAACGTTTCATGCCGTAGATTCTAAGTTGAATTCCCTACCATAACTGTGAAACTTTTGGAGTGTGACTCAGACAGCAAGCACACACTATGCAATATGGTTTATCCTGTATTTATTTGTAAAAATATCAGACATAGATCCTCTATATATATATATAATAGTGTCAAAATTACTAGTTGTGAACTAAGGGGAGTGGAGTTCTAGCTCCTGTCTGGCTATTTCAGATAAGTGCAGAATGCATTGAATATTGGAGAGCTTAACAAGTGCTTTCTTTTGTTCATTTAAAAATGTCTTAAATTTTTCATTAGAGTATAGAATCTTATTTTTTTTATTTTGTACAAGCTGCGCTTTTTTAATTATAATCACTGAAAAATTCACTATAATTTGATTTTATAGGATTTTTGTAGCATTACAAAAATATAGTAAAACTGAGGTTAATACCTGTTGTGGCTAACCATATAAAAGTATTAAATCTTAAACTTGAACAGAAGTCATATTTTTTTTTACTAGATGTTAAATAGGGAAATATTTTGTTCTGCAGGTCATTATCAGAAAAGGTTTCTAGGTCAGCTGTGTTACCAGCAGTTTTTCTTTTTCCCATTTGATGCAGAAACTATTCTGGTATAAGATATTCAGAATTCCATAATTTTTCTCTGTGGGAGTGATGCATACATTTGACGCCATTCGTGTACTAAATTGTAATTTTGGGAATGCTGGAATAATTCCTACCAAGACTGTCTTAATTGTGCCATCTGACATTTGAATGTCATCCTGGTATTAGCTCATAATAAAAGATAAAAATCAACGAGTCAATTGTTCTTTTGGATATCCCTTTTTTTTTGCCGTGCTGTTTAAAAGCTGAACTGCTGGAGAACATTTAATATTTGAGTCCACTCTAAGTCTACAGTTGAAGTTTATTTTGGGTCTCTCCTCTTTTCAGTATTAACTCCCAACCTGCTCTCAGTGTTAATCAAAAAGTGGATCAAACATTGAGGAGGCTGTTCTGGTTTTAGGGCAGATGTTTGGGGTTTGGTTGGTTTATTTCAGTTCTGTCTCTACAGCAGGCTCGTTTCTGTTTAATTTTCCCAGTTTAGAGGGAAATCCTTTATCCAAAGGAGAAATCATTAAGAACAAGGCAAATCACTTGAATATTTTTCCTGCAGATCCAGTCCTCATATATGAACTTCTCCAGTTGTTCTCTTCTAGACTAACTCCATCTGTAGCTGTCTGCAAGAACACCCTTGAGCTGCCTTAGTAGAAACAAAGGTAATCCCTGTCCTGGTTTTCATCTCTCACAGTTTACTGGAACTGAATATCCTCAAGTGCTAAATAAGATGGATGTGAATAGCAACTAAATGCAAATTTAAACATATGTTAATCCAAGTGACCTATTTCTTTTTATTTTAGGGAGTAGGTAGGCCCTAAGCGTAACAGTAAATGTAAATCATTGTCTTTTCCTGAGAGCTCCGATGGGAAAGGGAGGGAGGAGGAATTCCCTTAGAACTTAAAGGATCCGAGAGGTCCCTTCTGGTTCTTTCCCCTGGGCTTCTTGGGCTCTTCCAAAGTGGCTGTTGATTGTCATTTGTCACCTTGTGTGTCCCCCCAGACTCAGGCCTGCGGGGTGTCTGTGTGTGGCAAGCAGGCCAGTGGCCCTGGCCTGGATCAGGAGGGAGGAGTTCCATCCCAAGAGTGGATCAGAGAGGATGGCATTCCTGGATGTGAGGTACTCACTTTTTTCCCTCTGTAACTAAGATGAGAATGACCTGTTTCATGTGTGAAGTGTAAATCTAAACCAGTTGATCAAAATCTCTTTTCATTCTTGGTTTTTTAATACAACATGTTTGTTAATATTCCTGGGTTTGGATAAAAAAAAAAAATCAGCAGAAGGAGAGAAAGAAGAGAAATTGTTCCCTGGTCCCTTTTTTGACCAATCTCCACACTTACTCCAGTTGTAAGTACAATGTTCTAGACAAAGACCCAAGGATCAGGGTTGACTCAAAAGCACTGACACTGTTTGTTGTGCTCCATAAAACAACCCTGGTGAGCTTTACAGGCCAGATGTAATGATATTTCTTAGCTTGAATCTTCCATCTTGTGAGATTTTTATTCTGAATACTGCATTCTGCCCTTGGAGCTGTACCTTTAAGGGTATTCAAGTAAGTATTTCACTTTTTAATTGTTATTTTTGAATTTACAAGTTTTCTAAATGTCTTCAGGCAAGACAAGCTCAATTTAATGGTAACTAAATGTAACTGTCCTGTAACAGAATAATTTGAGTGATGTTTTCAGTCTTACCTGAACAGCAAAGTGAAAAAGGAAGATCGGGGAAGAAAGTGAGGTTATACAGAAGTTAGTGCTAGAAATAACATAAAAACTGATCATGAATAAATTGTAGCATTTAAAAGGTTTCTGTTTTCTTTACCACGAAAAATACACCTGGCAGTGAGCAGTTGCTATGTGCTTACATATGAGTTTATACCAAAACAGTAACAAATCTTCTTTCTTTATTCAACATGCACCAAACAAATAGATTCAAATGCATTTATTCTCTCTGATTTTTATGCAAACTACAAATTGCAAATAGAGTATAAAATAGATTCTCCCCTGTAAGAAAATCTGGTTCCTGTTATGACAAAAATATAGTATTAAAGATTTCTTTTAAAAATACCAGCTTTATAAAATGCTAAGTAAAAAACTACCATCAGTGGTTGGTTTAAAGCCAACAGATTAAGCCAAGGATCCATTAGAAGCCTACGAGAACCTAAAGGGGAAATATCTTATTCTTGTGCTTATCTACAGGTGCAGTGAGAAATAAATGCTGTTCCAGGTGCATTAATAAGCTCTTTTCTCTCATTTACTGGGCAAGCATTAAAGATCTTTAATGCCAAGAGTGACAAGCAGCTCTAATTCTCACTGTAGTCCAGAGTATAAAACTTGCTCGTAATCTCAGTAAAGTCAGTAGGGTGACCTTTAGGGTTGAGTCATGTTAGAAGGATAAATAAAAGTTTAGTACAGTCTGGAACCCTATTAACTTTTAAAATAAAATGTTGAATTAAGAAGTAATGCAGCACATTTCAAGGATTTGACTGTTCCCTATGAGAATCACAAGAGAAGCAATGCTGGCTTTTCTGCATTTTAAGAAAACTTATGTTTCCTCTACTTAAAAAGGTCAAGTTGCCATTTTCTGCACTGTTTTAAATACATGGTATCTAGAATTTGGAAACTTCTTCCTTGTGCCACCTACAATTTAATCTGCGGTAAACTGAAAAACCTTAGTGTGAACAAAGAAAGTTGTTTGACAAGCTTTAGAAAATCTGTAGATGCATAGATGTGGCTCCATCCTTCCACTTGTTAACATGGTCTGAAATAACAGTTCTGCAGAGTGGACAGGTTTTTTCTCTATTAAACCATAAAGAGATGCATTCTTCACAAAATGTGTGCTGTAATGAAAAGAATGACAGCTTAGAGCTTCTAAGCTCTTCCATTTATAAGGTGGTATATTATTTGTACAGTGTGGTTTCTAAAAATAATCATCAAACATACACTCATCTAATTTTATGTTGTTTTGTGTAACAGTAGTTTAAAATACTCTTTAATTTTCACAAAAAATAATTGGGATTATGTGTATTACCTGACAGATCAGCAGAATAGGCTTCTGAAATTCAGCTTGGCAAATGGAACAAATATCATCAGATTCAGAGCACTGTCTCTTGCTGGCTGGCACCCCATAGTGCTGTAAAACAAAGGATTTCCAGCAAATATTAATTTTGAGGGGGATGAAAAAGCCAAACCCAAATACCAGGACAGAAAGGAGTTTGGAAAAAGGGCTGCTATGTCAGGGAAACTTAAATCCCTAATCCAAGGAAACATGGCTAATTTTTAAAGTAGAAGCAGGACAAAAACGATTATTTCACATCCTTTTATCTGAAGGGATGTGCAGAATAGATTTTTTTTTTGGTGGGTGATTTTGCTGTTGTTCAGGTGACAACATTTTCATGCAGTCAAAAGAATTCAGACTCTGAAATGGGAGAATGAGTATACAGGGTTTAATTTAAAAATGCATTTGTTTATTGCTAGAATAATGCACAGGAATAGGAATGAGGAACTTCTAGAAGGATTTTCATGTAAATTGGGGCTATGGTTTTGTCATAAGAGAATTCAGTACTCACTGGGCGTGTAAAAAATATCCGTAAGACCTGCCTGAAGTTTCTCCATTGCCCAAAAAAGCTCAAAAGCTGAAATGAAAAAGAAAACTTGAGTTATGCTTAGTATTTTTTCACTGTGTACTAAAAAAAGCTCCCAAGCTGTTGATTCCAACACTGAAAGTCTCACTGCTGGTTGGATATTGGAAGGAAAATAAGCACAGCTCTAGTTCAGACTGACCCTATTTTAAATGTTTGATAGGTAACCAAACTAAGAATTTAGGCTGAAGTTCTTCCTAGTGGGGGTCTAGTTTTTAAAAGAGTGTTAAGGTTCTGAAATGAAGCACTGGAGTGCAAATACATCAGCATTATTATCATATTTGCAATGGTCTTTAGTCCTGGAATTAAGGTACCAGAGCATAATGATGTTTTGGTCATGTTCAAAGCCAAACTTGTCCCAAGTCTGGTTACATTTAGGGCAGATGAGCTCTTCGGAGAAGCAGAGAGCCAGTATGAAGATGTTTAACTTGTTTAGCATCACACAGGATACTCCAGCAGAGAAAATTTTGTTTCCTGGAAAGTGGTGATTCTTTTAGCTGTTAATTTTATCTTTATTTTTGCAATTTCTTTTCCTCAGTATCTGCTGATGGTCTGATCAGTGTCTGAGGGGACCTATGGTAGCAGTGTCCTTTGCTTTGCAATCCAAATCCATTGCCAGAAAAAGATGATTTTGAGTCCTGAGGCAGTTTTCCTGGAAGGCTGCATCAGTAAAACTGAAGCACCACCTTGCCAGTGAGTTCAGAGGGGAACTCTCGGAAATGTGTTGTGTTTGTAACCCCGATAGGATTATTCCTGCAGAACAATCACTTCAGAAGTTTATATAAAGTTTGAGAAGGGTATAAAGCTTCCATACCTTGAGGATGAGGTAGAGGAGGCCCAGCAGAATCCCAAGGGTCCATCCCAGTGCAGTGTCCAGCTCCCCATAGGCAATGAGATAACGGAACCAAACTGGTATGGGGACAAACATACGGTAATACTGGCAGAGTTCTTCTAACAGCATGTACCAGTAGCCCTAAGCAAGACATGCAAAGGAATAGCTCAAGATTTAAAACACCAAGGGTTTGCAAAATATACAGAAAAGATGCATTGTTATTCTTTTGAGTGGCTTCTTCTCGTAATGGAACAAATGTGAAGCACAAAAAAAAAGAGCAGAGGATGAGTTTCACCACAAGTGTCCAAGTAACAGCAACAGAATTCATTGCTGAACTGCAACTGCAACTGAAAATCAATTAATAGGCTGAATTGGGATGGCTTGGCAGATGCCTACCTACTTAACAAGGCTGTCAGACCTAATTTCATAAGCTTTTAAAAAAGTAAAGTTTCATGAAAAAGGAGAATAACACAAATTTGGTCACATAGATCAGTTTGTCATGAGTCAGAGTTGTATCCTGCACTCAGGGTTAAAAAATGAGAGTAAGGCCCATTCTTTTATCAATAAACATAAACTACAAACTCTTTTCCTGTAAACATTGTTTCATGCCTAAAAAACCTTATCTTGTGACAGTAAACTCCTTTAAGGACGGGGTGATATAAAAACTGGGGGGCAGGAGAGAAGCATAGGGGAGCTGGATTGAACCGGAGTTCAATAACACCCTAAAATTAGAGAATAACAAAACACAAGTGTCCTGCACAGAGCACTGTGTGTGTACATGTATAATCATAAATATTTAGCTTAGCTTTTAAGGAAATAAAGTAAATTTTTCTTAAAACTGTATTTGTAACTCTTTCTATAATGTACACTGGCTAATGCCACAATTCGCCACTATTGACTAGATTTCCTTCTTTATTTTAGCCACAGTTGGTGTAATGGAATTTTCAGTAACTTTTTTGCATGTTACATCACTATCTATAGAAAAAAAATAGAGATCTTGATTATAAATCAGTATTTAGAGAAGCCATTTGTACCTGAGAAAAACTTGTTCTGGTACATTAGAAGAGATAAAAATGTCCCAAATCATCCTGTTCAAATGCTACCACATCAAACTGTACTTGCTATTTTTTTTTTTTGAACCAGCACTAGTAATTGCAATTTTAAGATAAAATTTAATTGGTTTTGCCTGCCTCACCTCGGGAAACAGATAAAAATAAATACACCTCCAGTGAGTGTAAGCTTCTGAGAAAATTATTAAACCTCACTGATTTGAGACATTAGGCTATGAATCAAGTTCCTTGATCTGACACAAATATTGCCTAAGTTTATTAACAACAAAGAAAATTCAGGATTGTTTTTGAAGAGACAGAAAAAACCAGCTGTTTGCGTATGCAGATCTTAAAATCTTGACAGTTCTTGTTGAGCATGTACAAAGTTTGCTGTGCTCCAGCTGCTCCAGGCCAACTGCCCGTGTACACATTCCTACGGAGCAGAAAATAAAAGGTTTCTTCAACCCCCAACTTGGAGACAGAAATAAACCCATTGATCCCAATGATATAATACAAGCAATTGTTTCAGATCAGACTGAAAACCTTTTTTAGCACCAAGCAGAGAAGAACATGAAATCCACAGGGTTTTCTTGCCCACGGTGTAGTGGTGGATTATATACAGACATTTAATTAAAGATTTTTCTCTGGGTAGAATTTAATAATTAGTTACTTTTACTGTAAGAGAATCTTCACAAGGAAGCAAAGCTATAGCTTGTTTCCTTACCTTGGATTTAAAGGACATGATAAAAGAAGGCACCAGGAGAATAAAGCACTTCAAGCCCATGAAGAGGAATTTCAGAATAAAGTCTGTGACTCCCACAATCCAAAGCACCTCCCAGAAGTTCATAAAATCCACAGTGGGGCTTAAGAAGATTAAGCTACAAAAAGAAGTATCAGAAGTTACAGGAGCACCCTATTTAGAGGAACCTGTAACCTGAGATTATCACAGCATGTTTAATTAAAAAAGGAAACCTGGTTTATACAAAGGGAAAACATTTGAAAATGAACTGTAAGTGGATCATTGAGGATCTCTGACAACTTTTCCATCTTGGAACCTTTGCTGTATCTCCATCACAGCCCCTATCCTCCAGAGCTCAGTTTGCTGTCTCAGTTTGGCACTTAGCCTTTGATTTCCAGCCAAGGCTGCAGCTACAGAATGGTCAAGGGGGAAAAATCAATTGGAGTCATAAACTCCACAGAGCCCCAGGATGCCGCGTTTGGTATTCCCAAGGGTCAGAGCTGGGAATCAAACCCAGGAATGTTCTCTGTGGTACAGTAGTGCCATTAAGTCGAGTATGGAGTCCAGGAAATTCCAACGTACTGTTTTTAAGGACAGCACCTGTTGAGTTTGGCAGAAGGGGAGGAATGGAGATTAAAGTGAAAGAGAAGCCAATGCCACAATTAAAGAAAAACAGCAGATGAAGTGTCCCCGGTTCATGTCTGAGTAATTTATGGTGGGGTTGAGCTGTTTCTCTACTTACCTGTGATACAAGGACTGAGAGTGGAAGGTATAATACAAGAGGAGAGATGATCCACTTAGGTAGAGTAGTAACCAAGTGCATTGCAACTTGGAGCACCGTTCCTGCAAGGTAATTGTAAAGACACATTTGCAGTCCTTGCCTCAGAATCAGTGCTGAAATCCATCCCCAAACACCAAGTGTGTTGCACCTGAGCAGTTACTACCAGAGGACTTTATCTTAGTGGATTTAGACCCCATAAAATAGGAGAACTCAATGGAAAGGTAAAGCAGTAATTTTATTATTTTCAACCTACCAGTTTCTAGGTGTACCAAGGTTTTCTCTGAAGACAACCAAAACCCACCCCACTCTGAAGAAACAACAGGTTTCCCTTAGGGAGTGAACACAGAGCTGAAAATTTAAACTATCAACTGCTATTTAATTCCACAAATATAGTTAAGAAGTTAATCCATACCTCATGAAAAAGTGATTTCAATAGTCAAAGTCAGAGGGGAAAAAAACCCACCCTCTTGAATTTTGCAAACCTTGTTATCTGAGAAGCTCCCCTGTACAGAAGCATTAAGGCTTTACTTCCACCTCGATACCTAATATTATTAAGTAAATAAAACACTATATCCATTCACATTTCTTTCAAAAATGGATTAATTTGTTTAAGTCTTGTTAAACTTAAAAGAATTTTGTTGCATAGGGTGATACTTACTCTCAGAAAAACCTGATTTACTATGCTTTTGTTTGCATACGCGTAAGTTGTTAGCAGCCCAATTCCAAGAGAAATGCCTATTAGGAAAATAGGATCAGTTATAAACATGAAAAGGAAAAAAAAAATCACTGAACTGGGTTAAAAAGCAGCCACTTCTAATATGTCTTTGTAATTAGAATTAATAGCTCGGACTCTCAAGCCAGGATAATTAAGCACATTGTACATATGCCAGCAAAGGAAACAGAAGCCACTGAAATGTAGTTTAGTAAATCTCTCTTTCTGATGAATAAAGCAAATAAAAATAAAGCTAAAAATAAATTGAATTACATTTCAGGCATGGTTATTAGTATATTTCTTGGAGTGGGGGGAGGAGGGTCTGTTCCCTCAGAGCTGATTTTGTCATACTCTACCAGTTATGTGCTGCATGATGAGTTTGACACACAGGATCAGGAGGTAGGGCAGGCTCTTGTGCAGCCACTGCAGGAGGTACCGCAGCTCCGAGAGGGAGCTGCCGCCCTGCTCCTCCGGGTCTGGAGCGGTATCCTCGAGCCCTCCTGCTTCCCCGTGGGTGTGCCCGTGGGGGCGGCTCTGGGAGCCCGGCCTGGAGGCCCGGGAGGTCGCGTTTTCCCTGGATTCCCCAGCGCTGGAGCTCAGCTGGATGCGCACTTCCCCTGCGCTGGGGTGGCAGGAGCCCTCTCCCGACAGCCTCGGCGAGGAGGAAGAGTCATCGGCGCTCCCCTGGATGCTGTGGAGATGGGCGCAGCTGGGTTGCATGGTGGGGTTTTCTCCCGGAGTTTTTTCTAATTTGTGTCTCCTAGGAGAGCAGGATATCAAAAGGAACAGTTGAAGAAAGAGATAAACAGTTCAGGAAAATAAAAATAATCTAACAGCTTGTACTGAGTGATTGCATGAAGGCAAGGTTCCCCGAAATACTGCCTGAGTTTCACACCCCATCTCCACGGGACAACCTCCCGTGTCCCATATTAAAATGATTTCTTTTCCTCCACGTGCAGATTTCCCAGCCTGTAGTAACCTGGCTGCCTTAGGAACAGCTAAAAGTGCGAATCAGAACAGCTGCTGGACTGGAGACCAGCGCTGGCTTGTAGGGGAGAGATCTTGGAAGTGGTGCATAATTTCACAAAAATAGCAACAGCAGTGGGCCAGAGAAGGAGCAAACACTGATGGGAAGGAAGCAAGGAGTACATTTCCATGCATCCATTAATTGGTGAGCACTGGTTCAGACACGTCCAGTCAAAAGCCAGTGCATGCTCAAAACTGAGGGCCATTATGAGATTAATGAGATTATCCTGTCTGGGGAAGAGAGCAGAACCAGGTTAGGCCATTTTCTAAGAAGCATTTATAAGAGTGAAAAATGAAACACAGCCAAATGAGGTCTGATTTATCTTTCCTTTGGCATCTTTTGGTTGTCTTCTGGGCAGTTTTTCACTTCTGTGTCAGTCTTTACTCTGATCAAGTAGGGTTAAATCAACTTCTCTGGACTGGTGTGGCATCAAGAGTAACGATTTTGGAGAATGCCTTGAAGCTGGATTTGACCAGTATATGTCATATGACCAGTACTTGTCATACGGAGTAATACTGAAATACTGAGAATTTTGTTAGAATCCTTTCCCTACTGTTCAAACTCTTACACATTCCTCTTTGAAATGCTGGGTTTGTTGTTTTTTTTTTTCCACAGCTAGTTTCACTGGGGATACAAAAAGGTTAAAAGCAAAATTGGTTTTGCACAGCAAAAAGTTCTTGATGCATTTGCACAAACCTCAAATTCTTTAGCCTTTAAAATGAAGATAAAGAGTAAAACCATTTTAACATATGGATACGAGAACTTAGTAATATTTACAAGTGCTGCTCCTCCTACTACTACTATTTTTTGTTGGCCAAAGATGACATCATACTTCAAAACAGCCAAAATTCTCGTTCTGTGTATTTTTTTGCACATGAATAAAGCCGATGAACTGAAGATGGTATTGACTTTGTGTGAACAGTGTTACTGAGCGATGTTTTAAGAGAAAGGAATAAAAAACCACCTCATTTGCACTGCAGTTGGTGTTTTGAGGCCGGGTTCTGCAAGAACTGACAGCTCGGTGTTCGAAAAGCCGGAGCTGGAGGATCGCAGCCGCCCCTGGCACCGCGCCGAGCAAACTTTCAAATCACCGAGTTATTAAATGGGATTTCAGAGAAGACTCCCGCACGCGCCCAGATTTTGCTCTCCCCCCCAAAAAAATTAGCTAAAATTAGCAAGGCTCTTGATAAAGGCCCTTCGAACATTCCCCGTCTCTCCCGGGGCCGTTGCTCCCCCCCGCCCTCCGGGAGCTGCTCCCGCACCTCGCCGGGGCCCCCCCGGCAGGGTTTGAACCGCCGGGAACTCCTCGGGAGGGTTCGTACCGGGAACCCCTCGGGTGGGTTTGTACCGCCGGGACCCCCGCACAGGGAAGGAAAGGGTGATCCCGGAGCCACGTCCCCGTGCCCCCCTCCCCGCCCTGCGCTGTGAGGGGGCGCGGGGGGCGGCCCCTTTCCCGCCCCCTGCCCGGTACCTCATGGGGCGCCCGGCGCCTCCCGCCCGCCGCCCGCCGCCATCGCCGGGGCCGAGGGGGTGGGAGAGGGCGCGGCGGGGGGAGGAAGAGGAGGAGCCGTGAGGGGAGGAGGAGGAGGAAGGAGGGAGAAGGAGGAAGGCTCCGAGCTGGGCGTTGCTCTGGCAACGTCGCGGCCTTCGCCCCGTCATGGCCCGTGAGGGGCGGGGGAGGGGCGGCTCCCCTCAGCCTCAACCCCGCCAAAACGAGGGGTGAGGTTCCTGTTGCTTTTTATTGAAAGCCTCAATTAAAATTAATCTGGGAAGGCAATAATAAGGAAGGAAATGAAGGGATATGTATAAATATATGTGTACTGCGGTATCATTACTTGTCGGTGGCGATTAAGGGAGTCCTGCTGTCTGGAAATTGGCTTTGCCTCCCAGGAAACCTGAGGAAAGTGCTGCCCTAGTTAATGCTGCTGTAGCTCTTGGGAGAGGCTTGGAATGAAACAGATACAGGTTTTCTTTTGAAATATGCTCTTGAATAAATTAGTTTGCGTCCAGAAATGGCATCTGTTTTCCTTGGCTCAGATATTTTTCTAGAAGAAGTGTTTAGGTATGCAGCTCACACGGAAAGTGGGGCTAATATCTGAGCAGCTTTGAAAATCGGCGCTGTGTTGTTTTGAGTTAGAACAGAAATGCTGGTTTAATTCCAAAGTTTAAATACAGAAGTGCTGTGGGGTCAGTGATCCCTGGAGAGGGAAAGGACAGGCCCTTAGACATAGATCTCATGAGGCGAAAAACGAAGTGTTTGGAAGAGTTAAGTGGCCTGGTGTTCAGCGACACCATCTAACAACAAACCTTCTCTTTTATTGTCAAGGAAGTAGCTGAAAACACTGGCTGCATCTCTGTGTCTCTTGGAGGTAGGTTTTGAGGAGGCAATTTTATGATGTTTTTGGAAACTCTGCCTAGAATTTCCCGACTGGAAATCTGAGGTCACGTATCCTCTGCGTTTCGCTCGGGCTGTGGCTGATGGATTGGAAGAAACCTGGGCTGCTTATTATAGATATACTTAAGTATTAAACACACCCGCAGGCCTCCTGTTTCTGTAGGCCCTCTGAACTCAGAAGACCTTTCTCATTTGTGTAATTTTTCTGTCTAATTATCACAATACTGCTCAGTAGCAGCACCAATGCAGATTTCAGATGCCTGGCAAGAAGCACTCGAAGAATTTCATGGCCGTGTCCCCATCCTTCCAAGGATAACACAAACCTGTTGTGTTTGGCTTATGCTGTGCCATATTGTTCATTCTCCCACTCTTTGCTCAGTCAGTCACTCGCGTCGTGTTTGGATTATGAAGGACAATGTGAAAAAAATCTTAATTTGCTTCTCAAATCAGGGAAAGCAATTATAAATCTTTTATTTTTAAATAGTGCTTTATGGTTGGAAATTATGCATGCCTTCTGTACATCACTTGGAAGGGTATAAATATAAAAGATTTGTTCAGCTGTTTCTTTTTTGTAATTATAAAATGCATTAAAGTACAAATGTAGCTTTAAATCCATGTTGTTCTCAAACTGTTTCTCATTGCTACATGCACTGGAAATATGAAATTAATTCGTGGCAGCTTATTAATCAATGGTGTTTGCTCATGCAGGTCACTTGCTGATTTATCTCCAATTCACAGCTCATTAGAAGGTGTGTAACTCTTCAGAGATGTTGTTATTTAACAGGTATGTTTTTCTAGTGCCGTTAATGACCTCTGGATTTAGTAACTCCTGACACAAGAGAGATTTGGGAGATTATTCACAGAAAATTGGAAGTCTTTTCCCGTGGGTATTGCACATATTAGGTCATGGAATACCTGGTGATAAATTTACCAATCTGTATTTGGATTCTACTCCCAGGATGCCAGTAAATTTCATAGAGTGCCCAGGGACATTTTCAGGTGTTTATGCAAGTATCCCAGACTTTCTCATCCTCCCAGGAACAGGTGGTACCTCCTTAATTGGTGAAATCATCACTTTTGATCCGTGTGTACCTGCTTTTCCTGGGGTTGTTCAGCACAGGAAAACACTGGAACAAACTCTGATCCTTGTGGAACTCTGCCTGGGATGCCCTGGCAGCTCAGTACCTCTGTGCAGCAAACGTTACTCTGAGCTAAAAGTTTCTGAGAGCATGTTTTATAGACAAAAATATTGGAAGAATATCTTTTATGTCCTGAAGGAGCTCTGCAGAGATCTGAGCAGGTTAAGGGGTTACAATCTTCACCTTTTGTATCACCTTTTTTTCCTCAGAAGGTGTGGAAGGAACTGGTGCTTTGAAATGAGGTGTGCAGCATCATCTGTAGTGGAATTTTAAAAAGCTGATCTCAGATATAGAGAAAGCAATTTTAGTTAATGATATGATAAAAACTGGGCTTTTTGGTAAAAGTCTGTAGAATAGCAGAATGTCCTGAATATTCAAAGGTTTTATTGGTTGTCTTCATTTTACCCAAAATGCTGCCTGAGTGTGGAAGACTTCTGCAAAATTAAGAGGGTTTAGTTTAAACTGTTTGAAGGATTTGAAAGTCTTGCCAAGAGGCTCAAATAACCTTTAAAATTCGAATGTTTCCTGAGCTTTGAGTGCTCCATCTTTTAAAAACTGTCTCCTGCAACTCTACAAACCCTGACTTTAGTTTGTATTTCGAGCACAAGGAAACAGCTCCTGCGCTCCTGTGTGTGAGATGGTGAAGAATAGAGCCCGGTTTTGAAAACATCCCTGAGGTGATGGCTGGGTTTCACTGCTGAACTCTGATCCTCTAAGCTTTGTCAAGGAGACTCGCAAGGAATTCGAAGCAGATATTTTTATATTGCAATGACATCACCCCGTTCCCTGAGGTTTCCAGAAATCTTACAAGCCCTCTGTGTACAGCAGCGTGTTCATTCCTGTGAAGTCATTCTAAACTGAGAGCAATTCCACTGCAGTGGTGTCATGTAATTGTTCCAAAGCTGCTGAATTAGATCCCGGAGTCTTGTTTTTTTTTTAGGCAAAGATAAAGCCTTGAATGAGAATCAGCCAGCGGAGCCACAAAGGGCAGCTGTAGTTTTTGCTCCCTGCACAGGAGGGTGCTCAGCCTCTGTCTTTATCTGCAGGAAGGAGCGATTCCCGTGGTCATCAGAACCAAGAGGAGAAGCTGTTTCCTGAACCGGGCTTTTCTTGTAGTGACACTGGAGGATCTGTTAAATACAGTGACTCAAAAATTATTCAGCTGTTAAAGAATTTCAGGAGGTGTGTACTAATTGCTGCTGTAAGACCATTACGGAGGTATTTAGGTCAGAAGATGTAATGATCATGGCGTTGGTATTCTCTAATGGGTGTCCTTAAAGGTCCCAGAATTTTCAATTGAATCTTTGAAGTTTCTCAAAATTAGGGTTTTTTTCCCATCTAATGTGTTCCTCTGAACGTGTGAGTCCCTGTGTGAATCGTTCAGTTGAACAATGAATTCTCGTGTGTGTAAACATGAGTGGATTTACCAGGAAGGAGTGGATGAGTCTGTTAATTTATATTCCATTTGTAGTACCTGCTAGTAGTTATATCCTTAATTATTCTGTATTTTCCTTGTTAAATCATAGAATATCCTGAGTTGGAAGGGACCCACTGGGACAATCAAAGTGCAGCTCCTGGCCCTTCACAGGACAGCCCCAGGAATCCCACCATGTATGTGATATACAGCAATATATTTTATGTTCAAAATCCAAATTAATGTTCTAACATAAGTATAAAATGGAATTTTACTTTCTGTTCACCTTTTTAGGGCTCAAAGAGGATGCTGTTATCTGGTCAGGTTTTAGTTAAGTGAGTTTTCTCTCTGAAAGCAATTTGCCAAACCTGTGCCTTGTACAGTATTCCAACCCTCTGGATGCATGTCCAGTTTAGTCACTAAGGAAAGACAGTTTTGTTTTTAAAAAGCAGATGTCTGGAAAAGGAAATATCTCCTTTCAGACCTTTTGGAATAAATACAAACCCAGAAATGTAGTAGGCAAAATCTTGTTTGCTGTGGTGAAGGAGATTCGTCCCATTAACGTCAGCACATAAATATTTGCTTCATTTCAGTCAATATTTACCTCACAGGTCAATAAAACTTGTTTTGCACTTCACAGAGTTAATATTTACTTGCTGTTTTTAGCTTGGTGACAATATTTTAAATTCTCTTAAGGGTATGGGGGGCTTTTCTACTTCTTTTCTAACAGAAGAAGATGTTTTTTTAACAGAGGTGTGTTAGTTTATTAGGAAGTGTTATCCACGAGTAAGACCATGTTTGTCATGTAATAAGATTATCCACATTATGCCTATGACACTTTACAAGTATGAAAAGGATTTTTTTGCTTGAAAGGGTCAAGTGACTAAATGTCTTGCCAAATTTAAAAGCAATTGCTTGTGTCTGTGAAATTAGGCTGTAAAAATTAGGATGCAGACACTAATTCAGAAGGTAAAGTGAAATTAAAGTACTCCTTATTCTGAAAATTATTTGTGTTTTGGAAAGCAAGCACTAACTTGGCCATTTTTTCAGTTAAGTCAAGGCACAGTGGCCAGGCTTGTATGGTTTAGGAGGAAATGCAGAGAAATGCAGACATGATCCTTATAGTTGACTAGACCCCATTTCCAAACGTGCAAGTTCATTTCCACAGAAGAATTTCCCCCCACCACATTTCATATTTATATCATAGTTGGCTGTGTGTTATTTCCAGTGGTTGAGGTTTATTAGAAGTTGATACATGACTTTCAACCTGCTCCAGCCTTTGTCTGCAGCCTCTGGCTGAGAGACAGGCCCAGCTCCTTGTGTCTGCTCCAAGGAGATAACGGGGGTGCTTGTTAAGCCACACGTGTTATCTCACTGCCATGTACCCTGTTCCTGCATGCTGTGCTTAAACCCAGTCCCCAGCAGTTTGTTTACGTTTCTGTCACACAGCAAAACGAAACATCTCCAGCTCTGTCCCTCAGAATGGCGATTTTGTGATTGATACAATTAGAGACGAGGGTGAGGTTATTTAATTGAAGTCTTCAGTCGAACTAAAATCTCTGAACTAAATCACAGCACACCCATATCCCTCAAACTGTCAAACAAAACATCTGTTTATGGTAATGATTATCTTAATTGAAGAGTTCTAGCTCATACCATGCTTTTCTTCATTAATAGAATTAATGGAAGAATACTTAGGGAAGTACTTCACTATTGAACTAAGAACTACTTCTGAAGTGAAACACTGCTGAAGGCATATTGGAATTCATCTTAGACTCCCATATAAATTTCCTCCTGGTGAACTTAACCAAGTTAACCATTTTTCAGCCTCTAATGCTGCAGTAGTTTTATACTCAAAAGAGATATTTCCTACCCTTTATTTTACAAAGAGTCCTTTATAGCAACCAACTAAATTTTTTTGACTTTTATCAGTTTTTCAGCCCAGACTTGGAAATCACTCCTTCCCTCTTTATTCTAATGGTCCTTCCCCTCCAGGAAAATCTCAGCTTTGATTCCTAAGGAGTCAGCAGTGAAGGATGGATTGGGAGCAGTGTGAAATTCTTGCTGGTGCTGCTGCATCTCCTGACAGGAGAGCAGAGCCACGGAGGAGGAAATAGCATCAACATTCTTCATGAAGCAGAGAAAATAGGTGCAGGCAAATACTTTAAATTGAACTATAATGAAATTATTGTTTATGGCCCAGCTTCTCCCTTCCATCCAGAATCTGTCATTTAGGTGATTGGGCCAGCAGGTGCAACCATAATTGAATTCAGGGAAATAAATAAGGAGGGAGGCTGGGGATTGTTTGCTAAAAAGAAGACATCTAGTTTACTAATTAGGAGGATTTATAGGATGCTGCACTTAGAAATGGATGATTATTGATAGTTCATCTTAATCATGAGAGTTACTTTATAGTTTGAGTTTCTTCCAGCAGTAACCAGGAACAACATCCCCTCTGCTCTGGCCACTGTTGTTTGCAGCTGGAAACTTTCTGAAAGGCTGCACAGAAACAATGTTGTCAATTAGAGAGGAGGTAGCAAAAAAATGTGTTACATCTGTCTTTGAGTTAGCTACAGAAAGGAAAGAAGTTGGAATTGCTTTTAGTTAATTATAAGAGCACAAAAAGTTATAGGACTATAGGAAACTAAGATGGAAATTGCTTTTGATAGTCTCAGCTAAAGGTATTTTAATGGAAATCAGAGGTAGATATCAAACTAAAATATTTGTCAGTGGACACTGATGAAGTGAAAGTTAAATATTTTTAAAATTAATTTATTTTAAATGTAGTAGTGCTGATAACACTGGCACTTAGGTCAATATCATTTCTCATTAAAGTTCTTTTAACTCTCACAGCTTTATCAGTTGCCAGCGAGCTCATCACGGCAGCCAGGTATGAATTACACATTTCCCATGCCTTTATCTAATTCATTTCTCCATCCTGCACTTCAATAATTTGAATCTGAAGTGTATCAGGAAAACAGAGTTGTTTTCTTCTCTGTGGAGAACTTGAGCAGAACTATTCCTCACAAAGAGTAACAAACAGCCAGACTGAATTACCATGGAGGAGGTTGCAGCTGAGCTTGTAAATATTAATTTGAGAGACTTACATTTCCTTCTGAAAGGGAATAATAGCAAAAAAAAAAAAACCAACCCAAACCCATACGATAAATTTGGCTCAGCAGCCTTTTTGCTATCTCGTGTCTAACATTCATTTTTGAGATATATCAGTTACGTCCAGCTGAGGCCAGTTCAGTTTTAGGTGCCCGGTAAAATGCAGTGCATTCGCAGGGGTCTGGCCCGCTCTCTTCCGCCACCTCATACGCCTGCCCCTGCGTCTCGCAATCTTTTCGGACAGTTCGGGAGGAGAAGAAATGAAAGTTTTGCAGAAGCGGCGGCCGCCGCGCGGGTCACGTGGGGCGCGGGGAGGAGCGGGGGGCGCGCCCGCGACCCCGGGGTCGCGGCCCGGCCTGCGCTCGGTGCGGAGCATCCGCGGGCTCGCCCGGCTGGGGGTGCGGCTGGGGCTGCCGCTTGGGGGGCCGGGCTGTTAGTTCGGTCTNGGGCCGTGCTGTTAGTTCGGTCTGGTTTTTTTTTTTTGTCGCAATCGCGTATTTGAATTGCTTCTTTGGATCGAATATTGCTTTGGGTAATCAAATCACTGTAAACAGCTGTGCTTTCCGCTCACGGACAGCGCTGGTTCCGCCACTGAAGTATCGGATCCAGCACAGAGGCAGCAACAAAGGTCCCCAAAGCTAAATAGCTTGAGTTGCGCAGAGTTTGTCATTTCAAGCTTCGGTATTCCCTGTTCATACCCCTGCACTGACTCCCCAGCGCTTTCGGGCGACTCCGGGCCCCGCGTGACCCGCGATGGAGGCTGTCCTTCTGGACTCATTCTAAAGGGATAATTATCCTATTTAAATATTAAACATCAAAGTTCTTTTTTTTATTGTTAAACCAATATTAAAGTAGGAAAAAGCTGATTTACAGCTTATGGCAGCGTATTCCAGAGTCGCTGGCATTGCAGCTGATGTCCTGTTCCAGCGATATTGGCACTGCCAGGAGGCACAGAAATGTAGATTTTAATCAAAAAACTTTACTTGAGATCAGTCAAATTATAAGTTAATGTTGCCTTGTGAACTTCCAGGCTGTTAAAAAGGGCAAATGGCTGCAGTGTCCTCTGAAACAATTCAAACCCCATTTTTCATCAGGAGATGATTCCGCTACCCTGGAATTGAAAGTTGGGTGTCTTTTCCTCACAGATTGTTATTTAATCACTATATATTAGCTTTCACTGCCCTTTTGATATATTTAGGCTCATAAACTTCTCATTGACTAGATTGAATTTACCACGATGTTGTTACTTTTTATGAACAGAATGAATCAATAGAAGATCTGTTGGTTTGCACTGAGCTGTTTATTTTAAAGGGATGCTTAAACTTTACTGACAGAAAATGGAAGGGCTGATGCCCAGTCCTCCTCTTTAATACTCGTTATTTGGTAACACTGAGTACACCCTGCCGTAACCAGCAAGTGCTGTACACATTATCCAGAGATACAGGGCCAATAACTTTTCCTAGCATTCTCTGAAATGTAAAATATTTTGCCAATTTATGGCATTTAGTGCTTGAAAATTATTGTTGTAATAGAAAGCTTTTGTTTCATTACTAGGGAATATTCTAGAATAAGACTATTTTTTTTTCACTGGAAATAGTAACTCTGTCTTGAAAATATTGGTCTGATATCTCATTTATATATATTTATATATGAGGAAATAGTAACTTATTTCACTGTACTCCTCAAATAATCTGTACAAACCAGCTGACTTCCTCTATGAATTTGAAGCACAGTGTTAAGAAGTATCACTGGGTTCATCTTATAATTGAATTTTAGGGATTTGGTTTCTTGCCTTTTTTTGTTTGTTTGTTTAATAATAATTAAAACAATTTATTAATCAAGTTCCACGTGGACAAGTGCAAAACTGTGCCTAGTGGATCCGAAAACTTGGGAGTTCTTACATCGGTGTAATCAGGTGATAACAGCCCAGACTTTGTGCTTGCTGGAGGGATTTATTTGGATTCACTGTTGCCTCTATGGGCTTCCTCACCCATTATTTATGCATCTTTATTATTGTATTAAGTGGTTAATTAAATCTGCTCAGGTTAACCTTTCTTGGTGATTAGAAGTAGGCATCTCAGCCTCTGGAAAGCAAATCGTTTTGGGTGGAACATCTTGTTCTTGTTTGAATAATTATCTTTGTTTACATTCACACAGCATTAATCACTTGAAGCAGACATTTTTTGGGAAAGAGGGGGAGTGCCTAGAGCAGGTTTTCAAATGCTATGTACAGAAATTATAAAGGAGATACATTTCCCTTCCTTCTCCTCTATGAGCAAAACAGGGAAACATTTTGAATTAATAATCCAGAATTCAAAGTACACAAAGAACTGTAATTTGTTGTCAAATAACTTTTAAAAGCCAAACCTCCAGGCTGACCAGCTGAACTGAGTCCTGTTTCCTCAGTGAGAATTCTTCAGCAGTAGCATTCCAATATTTTCCTGGTGGAGTATTTTTCATTCTTTTCCAATTATTACTGTTATGATTTTATAACTCTATTTGTCTTTGTTCTGTGGTCTGTTCTTTTTTTGAGTGCTAGTGAAAGCCTCTTGTCGTTTCCCCTGTCCTTCCCCTTGGTTTGGTATTTTCTGCCAACTCCTCTGCCCTAAAGTCTTTTTTTTTTTTTTCCCTTTTTCTCCATGCAGTGGGATCTTACCTCCATAAAACCATTGCCTTTATTGCTCATGGAGGAGTGAGTGTATCCCAGACAAATTCTCCAGATGTTGTGGCTTCTGTCATCAAGGTGGGAAAGACCAAAAGGAGAGATGGCAAAAGTGACCTCCTGGCAGATTTTCTGATTCTTATTTGGGGAGAACTCAACAGCTCAGTCAAAAGATGCTCATTTTGAAGATTATTTTATTTTGATCATGAAATATTGTTTATAAACTGCTGCTTCTCAGGAACCAAATTGTGGGTTCATAGGAGAACTGTAAGCTCAGGGTGGTCCAGGAAGTGGGATGGTAGGAATTATTAGGAAAGAAATGGAGTAAAAACATAAATGATTTCTTGGTACCACTATAAACCCCTCATATATCTGTGTGAATACTCTCTGCCTCAAAAAGGAAGTATTAAAGCAGCAAAAGCTGTAGGGAAGGGCAAAAAATGCAATCAAAGATATGGCAGATGTGGGGAATGTGAACCATATTCCCATGTTCCTTCTACAAAAGACCTCAAATTCATTTAAAGATGTAACTTTCTTTTATGCAATTCCTTTTCTGATTAAAATGGTCTTCTGTAAGTGATTTTATGATACATATAAATATTATGGTTATCAGTCTTCACAGTTAAAATAAGGCTTTTTTCTTTGGCAGGAGGAAGGCTGTACATGCAAATTCAGATTCCTGATGCATTCCCACTAACTCTGTCCTTCTGTTCTGGCAGAATTAGGAAAAACTGTAGGGTTTGTATTTTCTTTTATTTGTTTCTTTATGTATCGTGTGCTCTCTGATTCTCACTTATTCTTTATTTCATTATCTTTCCTGTTCTTTTTCTTTTTTGTGGCTACGTTTGTGGCTGCATTTTTTTCTTTCATTTGTTTACTTTGCCTTGAACTTTCTCCCAAATCCTTCAGTTCTTTTCTTTTTAGCCAGACTTGAATAAACACATTGAAGCATCATTTTTCTCTCCTTCCATTTCCACATCCTTTCCTCTTTTACTTCCATATCTTTTCCCCTTTCCCCCTAATATCATCGTTTTCCCCTCAGCATCTGTTGATGTTTCTCTTTTCCATGAACTTTCCTGTCCTTTTTTTGGTATTTTGTACTTCAGCTCAGGGGAGACTCAACCAGGATTTGGGTATTTTTTCCTTAATAGTGCAAAACTGGATAGAAACTACCCTAAAAATGTGTAGGACGAACTCTGTCCTGACTGTCCTGTGGCATGAGGATGGCTCGGAGCAAATAAATTCCTGTTCAGCAAATTTAACTTCTCCTAAAAATTCAGGCTCCATCCTTCCAGCTGGAAACTGGATCATATAATGGGTTATTACAAGCTGTTAAAATTTGAGACCGAGGAGGGGGAATAGGCTGAAGTTATTCCATGGATTGTTCTGTTCTTTGTGGGAGGCTGTTAAAATAAAGCAACAGTATAAAAGATGAATTATATACAATTTAATGGAAAGCTGTTGGAAGTCATTATGATATTTCTTCCTTGATTGTCTAACATTTGTGTACTTTTAAAAAGTTTTACATTTTTTGGTTCTTTCCGAACATTATGAAAATTGTACTGAGAGGAGTAAATTCATCTGCATAAAATTGACTGCAAAGAGCAATTAGTCCTTCATTAATATGCAAATTTGGTCCAGTGCAGATTCATCTATATATGAGGCTTAAATATGCAAGTCAGTCTTGCTGTGCGAGAAGCCCAGATGCTTTTATTTACTTTGAAATTGAGGGATTTGGTTAATGATGTTGTTGACAGGAAAACTTGAATAAATTTGATGATCACCATCTTTCATATTAGACGAGGCCCATGGAAAAAAATTACCAAGTAAAATACCAATTTTATTTGGTAATTTCCTATTACCAATCTTGTAATAAAATGCAAGATACAAAGTAATAGAGTTAGATTTCCTAATGTAGTTATCCTGAGACTTAAACTGTTCCCCAAAGATAGAGCCATTTTTCTTAAACTTTGTTTTTCCAGAGGGTAAAGACATCTCCATAAGCTGTATGAATAACACACTGCCTGGAGATTTAATATTGGAAAGTTGGTTCTGTGACTTGTCTCAGTTGGTGAGAGGATATAAGCCTGGGAATGAAAAAGCAGGAGCTTTGGAAATGGTTCTTTGTCATCTTCCATGATTTATCTGTAGACTCTGCCCAAGAATTTGTGTTGAGGCCTTTGCCCTGAACCTGTGGCACCACCCTGGAATCTGTCTGAACACACAGCCAACTGTATTTGGATCACCTAAGCTCCTTAATAAACATTTTCCTAAATATCTTTTAATCTTTACAGCCCTTGGTAATGAAAGTTTCTTCCTGCTGGCACCTACCATGGGCTGGCTCAGAGAAGCAGGGTTTTTCTTTACCAGTAAATCCAAGCTGTGGTGTTTCTTGCCTCTCTCCTCTTTTCCTGCCCCACAGTTCCTTTGGCACATCCAGGATTTCCCTGGCTTTGTCCAGCAGCCATCACTCAGCCAGGTACGGGAACAGTTCCTTTGCACTTGTCAGTCTTGCTTCACCTGCAAGGTCCCACAAGTTGTTCCTCCTCATGTTTCTTCCTTTTTCTCTCTCTGCGGTTCCCTCAGGCCTAAATTTAGCTTTGGCTTAAGCAACCTGGTCCGTGACTTCAACTGTGCCCACTTTTTCCTGGACCAAATCTGCTCTTCTGTCTCGCCTGAGTGAGGCATTGGCACTTCCAAAATAAAACAGAAATGCAGTTTCAGTGGGCTGAACTATGGGGTAATTTATTAAGCTCCAGTTGTAACTACCTGAGGACAAGTTAATAGATGAGACCATTTAATTCCTCTGACTTCTTGGCACAGCTGTTTGGGATATAAATCCTCACAACAGTTGGTTTCCCAATCCTTAATGTGCTGCACTAGGCAAAAAGTTTATACAACCATGTTCAGGAAAGAAAAGAATTCAGTGAGACACCAAAATTGTTCGTGTGGTCATGGTGTGGTCTTGCAGGTGAATCCAAAAGCAGGAAAACAGAAATGGAATTGAGTATTTGGGGGCAACAGAGGAGAGATCTGTTAGTCTTGTAAAGGCTCTGGTTATCCTACAAGGGAATCTGTGCTTTTTACCATCAGAATGAGGCACTGACAGCATCAGAAGGCCGTTTATTTGCAGTGCTTAATAGTTTAGGAGGTGATAAGTTGATTAAAAGGTGAAACTTTAAAACCACACCATCTGCTGAGACTTAAATAGCCTTTGCCTTTGAGAACACAGAATTGTTGGACAGTTTCTAGTATTTTTCAGTACCGTCTACAGCAATCTTGGCTTTCTCATCTAGCTCCCAAAAGGAGGAAAATATTAATTTTGAAATACATAAACAACAGGCATCTCAGCACAACCTGAGGTTGTCTCCTATCAACTATGTAATCTTTATATTCTAGATTAATAAACACTTCAGCTTTGGAGTTTATTAGTCCAAAATATATTTATTACCTCATAAATTCAAACCCCCTCCAGTTACCATCTAATTAAACTCCAGTGCTGTGCATGCTATCTTTGGGGATGTATTAATAATGGAATTATCTTGTGAAACAGTAATTACATACTTTGTGCATTCTTTGCCACACTCTTTCTTCGGTGTCTGTGTGATGAGTGGGGCACACAGTGCTCCATTGTTTGGAGCTCCTCCAAACTCTCTGTGTATCCAAGGATAAGCAGATTGTTTTTTTCCCCTCTTAGTAGAAGAGGAAGAAAAGTTTGTGCATTTTTTGTACTCGGGAAGGACCAATACCACCAGACTAGGAACAGTTATGAAACATGATTGTGCAAGTGGTTTTAGCTCATGCTTTCTCCTCGTTCTTTGAGGAGATTACTCTCAGGAGTAAAACCTCCTTCCAGGATGTGTTTTGTTCTTACTGCAGCTGCCAAAGGGTGAAGACAACCACTTTATCTGCAAGAGAATATTCATTTGTGGGACTTCACTGGCGACATAGGTTTGAAAAAAGGAAAATAGGCTTAAAGCCTTCCTCAGGAGAGAGATTTACTCAGTTTTCTCCAGTGGTAAGTGTACTTCTAATTTATAAATTTATTTATAATAATTCTAATTTATAAATGTATTCTAATTTATAAATGTATTGACTCTATCTGTGCTTGTGCTTTGTAAGGTTGACCCCTGTCTTCTACCCTGGACAATTTGTATTGATAAGAATTCTTTTGCTCATTTTTCCTCCCTCACTGCAGAATTAGGTGTCTGAATCCTGCCTGGTGTTCCCTTCCTTGCATGGAAAGAGGCACAGGAGGCAACACCTTTTGCACATAACTTCCCTGGAGTTTTGAAGTGCCTTATCTCTAGTTCAAGTACATCTGTTGAGCAACAGTGTGAGCGTGTGATTCTTGTTGACACAGGCTCTGCTCTACCTGACAGGAGGGGGTTTATTCTCTGTTGTACTTCCAGATGCTGTATTCCAGAAATTGTGGGTTTAGAATCCATGTGCTGTGTTTTCTTGCCTTTTGTTTGTTTGCTGCAATTGCTGGGGCTGTGCAGTGGCTGCATGGAGAGGAAGGGCACTTCCCAGCAGCTTCCTCACTAAATCTTTCAGATCTTTCCAGCACAAGTTTTGCCCTCTCTCTGGTTTTCTGCTCCACAAGTTCTGAAGTCTGGTGCCAAATACAATATTGAGCAGTGGTCACTCACTTCATACAAAGGGGTTTGATTGAATTTCCAGCTGGAACTCCATCTCCACTCCTATATTGTGACTGCAACTTAATGTTTTACTTGCGTTCTGCAGTCATTCAGAGGCCGAGTTTTCGAGTCTTCCAGATTTGAACTTGTTTTGGTTTCACTGCAGAATCCTGCAAGAATTCTGCCAACAGCAAGGCCAATGTGTTGGAAAGCAGATGGCATTTCTAGTACCTAAAGCCTGGTCAGGTTTGAGTATCTCAGAAGTAAGAGTGACTCAAACTTGTAGCTTTGATTTCCAATAAGACACTATTTGCTTTACCCAGTAATTTTCATCTGCCAGCACTCACAGTGATTTAAATCAGACAGATTTCGTGGATGAGTGTTATTCTTTGGAAATAAAGAGTGCCTGACAAGCTCCTGTAGTTTCATGAATAGATTTTTGTAAACCACAAAATGAAATGTAATTACTGTATGATATATATTTTACAGAACCTCAAATGGCTTTATCAGCCCAGTGTCTAGGAATTCTCCTCCTGAGATTGAACATCTTGTGCTTGGTGTCTTAATAAAAATGGTGTCTGATACCACTTGGCCACGCTGTAGAATGGAACAGTTTCCATTGTGATGAATAGCAAACATCTGCAAAGAATAATTACATTTATGGCATATTGCTCAAACATACATTATTATTATTACGGCTCAGGATTAATTACTGGTTTGTCAAAACCTGCTGATCTCAAAACTTTTGGTTGTCTAATTAATTTCTTGTGGCTGTTGATGGTCTGTGTGTCCCCGGAATGGTTCCAGGTTGTGTCTTGCCTGTGCTGTCACTCTGGGTTTTTTTGTCACTGGTGTCTGATTTGGAAACTTTCAAGCTAGACACCTTTGTGATGTGTTTTTCCTGATGTGAATAAATTCACTGCAGAATATTTCAGAGCAAGAGATATTTGTTGTCAGGGAATTACATCAGATGAAACATGCAGAAGGGTAATATTTTAGTCTGTTTTTTTCAATTTTCTTTTTTTTTTTTTTTGCTACAGTCATGAATCTGAGGATGAATTCTGGGAATTTACGGAAGGAAAAAGACAGGGCTTTTATTTTCTTAAATTTTTTTTCCTTGTCCTCTGTATTTTGCAGTGATTGCTTTGAGTCTGTAAGGTCATCATGGTTGAAGGCATGAAGATGAGGACATTAAAGCCTTTGCCCACTTATGACAATTACTCTGGAGACAAACACAGCTCAGAAGACAAATGTTACGAGCTACCTGTAAGTTCTGGTTCACAAAACAGATGAGAATCCAGAGGTACTTCTGAACTTGGAAATGAAATTTGTTCTCAAGGTAATGGTTGAGCTCATTATCTGCTGCTCTTTCTAAATGTAAAGTAAGGAGTGCTATGCCCATATATTCTATCTATAACAGCTGACATGTTTTCTGCATTCCTGTGTTTGCCTAAGAAGTCATGGATAATCAATTTGATGTGCAAAATATACTGCATGGATGAATTCTGATACATATCACTTGCCATGGCTGTGCTGTTATGAGAGGCAAAAACTTCCAGAAAGGAAACAGCAAGGAAAATCTGCCTGATAATTTTCTCATCAGTTTTTCTCCAAGGACATATCTGTAGGTGGATTCTGTAGACAGTGTTTGGGGTTTTTTCCCCCCCCTGAGTGGCTGGTTCTGTGTGTGTCAGTTATTTTCTCTTGCTCTATTAGAAACCAAAGCTACCTTATCACTTCAGGATAAATATATCTATATTTATATCTCTCTGTATATCTATCTCCCATAATCCTAACTAGGAAAAGCTAACCTGAAACATTTCATTTTCAGCCTTTGTTATTATTTAAATACATGCTTTAAATGATCTTTAAAATTCCCTACATGTATTACAAATAACTTCCCATCTTTTTGGGAAGCAGAACAGGCAGGAACCAGCAGCAGACAGATGTGATTATAAAAGATGTTCTGGTTTATAAATAATAGTCTGGTTGTAATGAGACTTATGGTCTTAATGAACTCTTAGTATGTTTTTAACACGACCAAATTAAGTTTAAAATCTGATTTTCTAGTTCCAACCCTATCAGATCACTTTTTGCTTTATTTTCGAGGACAACACCCAAAATTCTTCTTATTTTTAGAGAATTTCTCACAAAATAGAGTATCTCTAGTTCCAGCAAAGAAAAAAGGGAAATTTGTGTGGATAAAAAGCATGAATGACAATCCTGATCATGTGGAAAAAATCAATCTGTGAGCTTAGACATAGTTTCATATTAGTCTCTTCCTTTCTTGGAAATCCATCTTTTCACCAGAATATCCAGCACCATTACGTAGCCTGTCAAAATCTAGTCATAATATTTCCTGGAGTTGGTGCATCCTTCTTCTGGAAAGAAACAGCTGGATATTTTGTGTCTTAGTGTGACCAGTCCACCTCTGTTGTTGTCATTTTAATTGCTGGGGCTGTTTTTTTAAGTCCTCCACAGAAGGTCTTTGTAGTGACAAGCGAACAGTTCACGCTTCGTAAGCAAACATAAAGAATGCTGCTGCTAATTGGAGAGGGAGTAATGCAGTTATGATTCCATCAACATTTAAGTTACATTGGGAAAGGACACGTTTTTTGTTGTGGTTGTGTTGCCACATAAAATTTTACTCGGGGTGGATTTGGTGGGGAAGGTTTTAGGACAGAACGGACTAATCCTAGAATTACAGGGACAGGAGGAAGAGATGGAAGTTAAATTGTTCTAAGCTACATCTACAGTATAAAAATCAGCATTTTATCACTTTTAAAAAATTATAATTATTAATTGCTAGCTTGTGAAATAGCTTGTCTGTGAAAATGGAAAGAATGGACAGCCTCCAAAAAATTCCCTTTCCCCTTCCCCAAAGAACTGCAGCCACAGTGTTTCAGTGGAAGAGGACTCCTCAAAAATCACCAGTTTCCCAGAGGAAGGCAGTTGTTATTCAGTAATTTAGGTCTTTTGGGTGTTTTTCTCCTTGATATTTTGCCTGTTGTACCTATAGACCTCCCAGTTCCTAAAGTCTGAGGACCTTGTGTTAAACTTTGGCTGTTTTCCTGAGTTACATTTCCATGGAATACTTGGCTATGGATTAGCAGTTTTACAGTTATGTGCCCGAAGTTCTTTCCCTATAATGCTGATTTTTTTTTTTATACTCACATCTCTCTTCTCAGGTGGACCCTCATCTTGAGTAGCCTTGGGAGGGCCAAAGCTGCTTCCTTTCCCAGTTCGCTGCCTGGATTTTAGAAGATACCATTTTTTAGCATCTAAACAAGGAAATCACAGCTATTTACATGAGAAGAATCACAGAGATGACAGGGCTTCCCCCCAAAACACTGCCTGTGTAATTGCTGAAGACATTCCAAGCCACTCTAACGAAGTACTGTCTGCCAGTCATTATGTTCTCCTTGGAGGACCATCTGTTGCACTTCAAATATGTAAAGGTCTGCTATCATTTATTGCTCCAAACAAATCCAGGCCTTTGTCTGACGTGCTGGAGCTCCTGGATGGATTCTAAAGGTAGTTTCAGTCACAAAGGGCAGGATATTCCCTTTGGTTGCACTCTAAGTGAAAGGTACTCCTTCAGCTCAAATTTCGGAGCACAAATATACTGATGAAACTGATTGTATGGATGTTTTCAGTTTATTTAGAAAGGAATTGTGAACAACAACAATTAAAAATATCTGAAATATGTTTTCTTTTCATTCAGCCAGGAGGACAGTGGAAGATTTTTGCTTCTGGTGAACAAATCTTTCGATTGTAGTGGTATCCAGCCTTGATGTATACTGAGATTGGAATGAAAATTACCTTCTTTTAACGAAATTCTTTAATTAGCTTATTTGTGTCTGAAACTAGTGATTCAAAGAAATAGTAAAAAATAGAGTCAGCAGCTTGAAATGCTCAAACCTTTCTTAGCACATGTCCTTTACAAGGATGTAATACTTGGTTGTACAGCCGTTATTTATAGGTTAATTAGGATCCTTTCCATGACTAAAATGAGCAAGATCAGGCATTAAAATATGCTGGTTTTTGTTTTTCCTGCTGCAGATTTTAAAGAGGCTGTACAATCAGATTGGAGAACATGAGCATTGTGTTTCCACAGCAGAAAAGTTCTGTTCAGAGATTTCCAGCCAGAGAAATCCGTAACAATTTCTCTCTGATTAGGGAGTGGTCCTGTCTTTTTCCCTTTCTCCTCTTTCCCTTCTCCTTCCTGCACAGCAGCTAATGTTCTGGTCAGAAGTAATAATATGTTAGATCTTGAATGTCAGTAGCCCCAGAGATTCTGACAAGACTATTCATGTGCATTCATACGTCTTAACCAAAGCTGACACTAAAGAGAGCAAGAATTCTCATATTCCTCTTTTTATTGCCGTGCATTAAACTCAAATCTTCTCTTGGAGACCTGTGCTAGAAATGACATATTCACCATTTGAAAAAGGCATTTTAGCAAGATCTAAACAAAGCAGCTGGACATCAATCTGGCACAGGGCAGAGGCTCCTGTGAAAGCTCACAGTGCAAAGCTGAACTCTGGTTTACACCTCACCAATGTGAGATAAATACTAATGGGACATAAACATTCTTCCAAATCTTTGTAATTTTTTTTTTTTAATTAAGCTGTTTTTCTAATTTCTTGACGCTATAGACCATGTCCTTATAGGGTTACTGGGATTCTGGTAACTTGAGGTAGTTGTTTTCTGAGAAACACACACAGTGAATATTCTGCTCTAGCTTTTATTCTGGACATATTTTACACACACTTGTAGGATGGTGTACAGCACATGTTTGGGTAATTTTGCAGGGATCTGATTAAGTTGTTAAAGCCAGGTAGGCAATTTTGCCAGCAATATTTTTAATCTTCTTTTTAAAAATGGTTTGGTAGTAGTGACTAAGGCAGACTAGGTGGCTCTGGGCAGCTCGCCATTTTTAGGTAGTTTAATTTGTTAAAAATTATCTTTCTTCCCACCCAAATCCCCTTGAAACCATTTGGAGAAGAGAACTGTTGAACAGTTGCCAGTAATAAGTCCTGCTGAGACCTCTGTATCCTCCTGACAGAACTATTGGTGCCAACTGGAGACTGACTGGCACGAGTTTGAACTCTACACTACTTGATGTATTTACTTCACATGCACCAATTACAATAATTACCACCTCTGTAGCTGAAGTTTAAGCACTCGGTCTGCACTTCATACCTCAGGTTGTTGGCAATATGTTCAATCCTATAATCTCAATTTTCTTGGAATAATTAAGTAGAAAATAAATACTTCAAAAAATTAGGAGACAGAATGGAAATCAGAGGCTGAATAATAGAGTTGTTTGTCATGTTGCTATTGTTAAGCTGCATTTATTTCTAGTTAATCTTTATTTCTAAAAGACAGCATCTTCTTTTGCCTACAGAGATTCGCCAGGAGATGCTGTAGTCCATTGACTTTTATATTCAGCAGTGGAGTAGCTCTTGATGTGAATGAAAAAATGACATGAACTCCTATTTTGTTTAGATTTTTAAAAATAGAAATATTCTTTTCATTTTGACTAGAAGGGGAAATCACCCATCCCTAACTCCTTTTGGCTGGATGTTTCCGTGTGAGATTGTAGGGATGTAATACCAGGACTGGCTTTAACTGCCCAGTTCCTGGCAATTCCACTGATTTAAATCTGCTGCAATGGGGACCATCTCTCCCCCACCCCTGTTGTCTTTCCAGGAGACTGGTTAATTTTTAAATTGGATCAGCAGCATTTTTTTTTAAACTGGTGAAGTTTCTATTACACAAAGATAAACCTTAGACTGAGCACAAACTGACTTGCCTGTAGCTTTCCTAATGTGATTGCACTGCACAGAGTAGATACTAAAATTTATATTAAAATTTCTTCATGCAGTTTCCCTCTAGGGAGAGGAAGAGGGAAGGGAAAAGCTTCATGTGACAGATGCTAATTATGCAGCTTAATGCACTTCTGGAAGTTGCAGAGATGAGAACTCTATAAGAACCTATCTACAAAACAAAGCATAGTTGCAAC
Source organism: Gymnorhina tibicen (assembly GCA_013399875.1). Taxonomy (NCBI): domain Eukaryota; kingdom Metazoa; phylum Chordata; class Aves; order Passeriformes; family Artamidae; genus Gymnorhina; species Gymnorhina tibicen. The sequence goes on from VXAZ01007802.1 coordinate 1,792,129, forward strand.
AGCATTTTTTCCTCATTTTAGTTTTTTTAGCTGCCTCCTCCCTGTTTTCCAGGAGGCTTTATTTCCCAAAGAGTACAAAGGGCAAGCAGTGTCCCAGGTCCAGACTTTGCCAGACATGGATATGATTCTTCTCCATTGTGTCTTACACACCCGTTCTGAGGTGCTGTACATGGAACTGGGAAAGCTTCGAGGTTCTGAGTCAGGAGGACTTCTAGTTGATGGGTTCGTTTTCTTTCCTCTTTTGTGGATATTTTATTAATTCCTTATCCTGTGTTTAGATTTACTGGGCAAATGATGTCCTTGTGCTGGGATCCTATAGAAGGATTTATTGGGATGAATGTGTCAGGACTCATGAACCAGATCCCAAAATGCATTTTAGAGAAGTGAGCTGGGACACATGAGCTGAGTTCCTCAAAACTGGGAGGTGCATCCACACCAAACCCAGTGTTAGACTCTAATCCTCTCTTCTAGACACTGAGCTGTGCCTTTGAGGGAAAAGAAATGGATTCCCAGCCAGGGAAAATTCAGTGTTATCCTGAAATCAGTGGGGACATGCAAGAACCATTGTCCTGGATTTCCAAATCTACCCAATCCCTTTTACCAAAAGATTCTTTTTCCTCTTAGCTGTAAATCCATACCAGCTCCTGTGTACTTAATGCCGAATGCTGCTTTCCCTAATTTCCTTCAAATCCTTGGATTTCTCCTTGGGGAGGTGTGACTTGAGAACCTCTCCCGCAGGGACATCCCGGTGGCGCTGGAACTTCCGAGGGGCTTGGCCTGGCCCTGGGCACCCAGGAATGCTCCTCACAGCCCTCGGCTGCAGCCACCGCAGGGAAAACCATCTGTTCCCCTTGGAAAGGGGTTTGCTTCCACCCGGAGCCCTCCCCCCGCATCCCGGCTCCGGCCCCAGCTGCCGTGTTTCGATGAGCACTGAGGGAATGAATCCCCTGCGTTTAAAAATACTCTGCTTCTATTTAGATGAAAAGAAGAATCTTGCTTGCCTACACTGACATACAAAAATAGGCTCAGTGTGAGTAAATCTTCAAAGTTTCTCTTGGTGAATATATCTGGCCTCGCTTTTTTTTATTTTTTTTAAACTTATCATATAAGTTTATTTATAGAGTGTCCTTCTTTCCTCCTACTCTATCAAGACATTTGCAGAAGGTTGTCGCTCGTCTTGTTCAGGAGTCCTGAAATAATTTGCAGGGCCTTTGAAACATCATCGTGTTGCATAGTTGTGATCAACATGCTGCTGTTGCATGAACATATCATATTTTAATGTGAATGTCAGGTTAGCTGAGACATTCAGGGCTTTCTTTTACTTTAAGTGCTTTACACTGGTTTGTGTTTTCACTTGAACACTGCAGTAAAAACTCTGCATATAGTAACTTAAAATTTTCCATTCTACATGCAAGGCATTGCCTAGAAAATTAATGTGTAATATGAGAGGATTAGTAAGATGCATACACTTTCCAAACATCTCTTAAAAATAGCTTTCACTGTCACTGTAGCATCTTAATTCTGAATAATCTCACAGTCCTTCTGCAAATCTGTGCATATAGTAACAGAGAAACCACCTACTTCATCCTCTTGAACTGCACAATATGGATCTGGGCATGAAAAAACTGGGTTTTGCAGCAGGGCTCTGCTTTGGCACACAGGCTGTCTAGGGGACTAGTGAGAGCATTAACGCTTGCATTAAATATTAAAGTCAGCTTTCACAATACTTGCCTATCTTTTCAAAAAGGCTCCGAGATCCTCCGAGTTTGGAATTTGCTCCGTGGTGCAAAGCGCCGGTGCAAATCTTGGGAATCCTCTGCCAAGAGGTGGAAGTTGTGGAAGGGGAGCCAAGGCGAGTGTTCCCTGTGCTGGGGGACAGTCTGTGCCCAGACTTTGGCCCCAGGCTGACCGGAGGTGCCCTGGGGTGAGCACAGAATCCCAGGATATCCACAAGGACCACTGAGTCCAACCCTCATGGCCCATAGGGATCAGCCTCATACCCTTGGCGCTGATGCCCGGGAATGGACGGGAGCCCTGGCAGGGATAAGGGAAGGGTGAGCCCGTGTATAAATATCTAAATGGGGGTGCCAAAACATGGAGCGGGCTCTGCTTCGTGGTGCCAACCTCCAGGACATGGCACAGCGGGCACAAACTGATGCCCAGGAAGTTTCACCTGAACATGAGGAAGAACTTGTCCAGGGACCGAGCACTGGAGCAGATTACCCAGAGAGCCTGTGGACTCTCCCTCATGGGAATATTCCAGACGTGCTCCCGTGCTCGGGGCTGACCCTGCCCGAGCAGGGCGGTGTGCCCAGCTGCCCCACCGCGGCCCTTCCGCCCTGACCCATCCCGCGATCCCGAGAGCCGCGGGCCCGGCCGGGGGCGGGACTCGAACCCGCGGCCCCGACGCCGCCGCCGCGTCGCCGCCCGGCGCAGCCGCTAGATGGCGCCCCCCCAACGAGCAAGGCGGGGGCTCCGCAGCGCGCAGGACGCCCCTGGC